>OX424450.1:13035584-13177078 GCA_949152495.1 Lasius fuliginosus
TCTCGCTGCGCGCAAAACGCCTGTATCTTTTTCCGAATGCTAGATTTTGACTCGCAGTCTCTTGATGAAAAAAGAATTATGTTATTGAAAATTATGTCGGTAACAGGAATCTTTTCGTTTCCCGCAAAAGTATTCTCCGAGCAATACAGATCCAATGTAGCTGTCGAATACGATCGAATTTTAGCATGCACGTCTGTAAATACAGATTTGATTTTGAAGAATATTTGCTGAATCCACTTTTCTTCTTCAATGATATTTAACGTATCGCTCATTGTCCTCTTCCTATTGCTATTGGATGCAACTACTCCATGATTATTTTTAACCTTATGATTTATGAAATTTAATGAAAACGTAGAAAATTGAATGTGACTATAAATCTCGTATAACAACTTCGATTTATTACTTAATAACGCTGCTGGAATCATCCAGCAATTGGTCGATTTCTCCGCTTTTCCGCGTATTTCTATATTTAGAATGTTTCTAAATTTCCTCATCGATCTTTTTGCCAGTTTTCTATCACAATTCAACAAAGATGTCGGCAACACTTGATGATTATTTTCTTTTGCAATGGGAACATTCCAGAATGAATTATTGATTTTCTTTTTCTTGATCGATCGATACATCTTCGGGATTTTCGCTTGCAAAATGAAGTTTACATCGTGCTTGTAAAACGAGGGATACATCAAGTCGGGGAACCACTTGCGAATCACGACAGTTGAATAATCTTTTTGCCAGGTTTTCATACCGCTATGACCCATCTCATTCAAGATTCTCGCGTAAGGATGCATCCTGCTGCATGCGTTGCTCGCCTGAAGAGAGATGATTTCAAAGTCAGTTCCTCCACACACAGGTCCTTCATAAGTCTATATATCTTCAGCGTCGATTAATTTTATTTGTAGATTAGTTAACTTTATTTCATTTTATTTCATTCCTTTATTTGTCTATATCATTACAATTTAGAAAAAAAACAGCGAACCGTTATTCTCAAAATTTATCTGTCAAAGATGGAAGACTTTAACAGCTATAATGAAATCGTGATTTTAATCAGTTTTTAATGTATTTTGTTAATGTAGTTGTGTTTTCCTTCCAAGACAAAGAAACTTCCCCAAAATATCGATTGCGATATGCATAAATTTTAAACATATTTGTTTAGTATATATCGCAACTTTAGATTTTATTTTTAATAACGGAAACTTCACAAATATTATCACGAAATATAAGATACAAACTTTGTACGCGAAAAGTAATTATTCCAATTTTTTTACACAAATATTCTTAATGAAATGTCATCTTATATTAAATTTCTGACAAAGAGAATTTTCTATTTGTATTATTTATATTCAACATTGTTGCTCTTGCAATCATGCTTTCAAGATATTTATGTATAAATAACTTAGTTATTTATTACAATTATATTTTAAACGACCTCGAATAATGCTACTACTTTTGTTTGAACAAATTATTATCCTTTGTAAAACAGACATCCTTAGACATCCTTAGACACCCTTTCACCATACTTTTTGCAACTTCTTATAAAATTTAATCGTCGTCTTATACATGCTCATAGTGTGTCTTTCAGATTTTAGTAACAGATTTAAAAATTTCAGAACTTTCAGTATCTTTAAAGCCACCATCATATCTGCTAAAATTGGTATAAAAATGTATTAAAGAAGAACACAATTATACCATACACTATTACCATATAAATGCAATTTATTATTAATTATCATTTATTATTTTTTATTAATTATTATTATATACATTTTGATGTTCTTAAAAAAAATGTTGATTAATTCAATCTAAATAACTTCTTCAAAAATCTTATAATTTTTGGTTAATTTCGAAACCAAATACGGAATGCAGACCAAAAATATTTTTTTTTAATATAAAATACAAATATTCATTATATTGCGAAATTATTTTTATTAATATTTTGAAATATTCACGAGACTTCTGTAATCGAATTTTCTTGCTTCAATGTTTTATCCGCTTTCTTTAATACATTAATCGCTTGAAAGTTTGCAGGAACATATTTCTCCGAAATATAATGTTTGCTTGTTTTGATGGATCGATGATTTTCTCTGTAGTAAACTTATTATTTTAAGAATTTAAATATTTAAGAATATTTAAGACACGAATTTTTTTCATTACATTATTTATTTCATTTAAGATAACGATTGATCTTCGACAATTTCAAAGTGTCTAAGAAATTCTTGCACGATAAATCATAAAGCAACCTTATACAGATTTTAGATGACATGGAATTATAATTCCTTTAATGAAACACAATTTCTCCCCCCTCCCCCCTCTCCCTCTTCCCCCTCTTTTACCCCCTCCCCCTTTTTACACCTCCCCTCCCCCTCTCTCCCCCTCTACCCCCCTCTACCCCCCTCCCACCCCTCCCACCCCTCCCCCTCTCCCACTCTCTCTCCCCCTCTCTCCCTCCCTCTCCCTCCCTCTCCCTCTCCCTCTCTCTCTCTCCCTCTCTCCCTCTCTCTCCCTCCCCCTCTCTCTCTCTTTCTCTCTCTTTCTCTCTCTCTTTCTCTCTCTCTCTTCTGGAAATAGCGGAAGTCCCATCTTGGCCATACAATACGATATATGAATGCGAGCATACGTATTCTTGATCTTTATTGTCCTAAGTACATTATTATTTAAGTGGAGTGTCAGTTGGTTCAACAAATTCATGTCACGATAATTATTGAAATGGCCACACTTCTTGATATTGTGACACTTAACATTGAAAATGAATATCCTCAACCGATAGGATTTATTGTTCTCTAAAAGGCCATTCTCATAAACATAATATTAAATCGATAATTTAAACGTGACTGCTGTATGTTTATTCCGTGCGTTTAAAACTATTGTATAGTTATTCTAATTGATTCCATTCGTAAAAATGTAATATTCTTTTAAAAAGCACAAAAAGGCTGAATTTACTTTTTTCCTTATACTTATGTAGTTTAACAATTTCTATTTTTTATATTATATAGATATATATTCAAACACATACACACAAAAATTTTGTTTTCATAAAATATTTCGAAAAAAAATTATTAAATCATAATAAATAATGAATGATTATTAAAACTCGTTTATTTTTCTATAAATTTGTATAGTACAGTGTGCTCTATATTATGTAGAGCACACAAATATAATTTAAATAAAAAACAATTAATAATTTGAACATTTATGATATAAATTCAGTTATGATTTTAGATTTAAATCAATCTAAATTGAATTAACTTCAGATTAACTAATCATTATAAGAATCTAAACATTACTCTGCGCGCGCGTACAAAAGAAATGTATATTTATTTTTATTTTCAAAATTGCTTATAGAATGTAAAAAACAATGTTGAATCAACAATGTATAAATTAATAGTACTAATCATAACTATCTTTAGCATATTCTAGCATTTTAATGAAATATTTTCGCAATAATTAAAAAAATATATATAAATGTTGAGATTTTCAAATTCTTATATTTTTGAAGTTATTTTGAAGTAGATATATTAGTTATCTATTTCTTACCTTGGGTATTATTTTCTCAGAAGACATCAAAGAATTGTTTAATGTTGAAACATTTTCAGCTATTGGTAAATGATACAGAGCTTCTGCAAGTTTATTTGCTTGGCACTATGTAAAAAAGATATTGTATATTGCCCGCGTTATTTTATTATTTCAATATTATATTTAAGGTATTATTATATATTTAAATACATATATGCAACTGCATAATATTTTAAATAAAAAATATATGACCAGTTCCATATAAAAAAAAAGATAGAAGAAAAAGACAACTTATAAAGAAAGAGCTCAATGTTCACAATTAATAAATGTTATCAATTAAATATTATCAAGTTTCGTAAAACCCTGTGTTATTGCTTTTAATAGAATTACTAATAAAATTTTTATAAACAAATAATAACTTTAATTAATTAAGATATTAACATATTTGTACTATTTACCCTTCCATTATCTTCTTGATGATTGAAAAGATTTGGATTGATATTATTGTTTATCTTTTTTGCATTTGGTTGATTGATTTCGGCCAAACAAGATTTCTTCATTAGTTTTCCTGGTAGCTATTTAAATCAATATTTATTTCTTTATTTTTAAGCAACAAAATAATTATTTTCAATCAAAATTGTTTGTACTAGTTGTAACTACGTTGATTTACAAATTATGCAAAATTTTTTCAAGTAAATTGTGAATAATAAGTAACTTACGATATGCTTAAATAGCTGATTATCATAAGAATTGTATATTCCATTACAATTCGGCAAGGGTTTATTGACAGCCGCCACATCGTACAACGAAAGAGCATTCAGTTTTGTGCTAGTTTTTAACAGCTTTGATAGAATTTGACTAATTTGTCCGGCACCAATTAGAGCAATCTATATAAGCATTTATTTATCTACATAAGCGTGTATATGTGTGTAAAAAAACGTATAAAGTAAAACTATCATAATAAAAATCTTTCAGTACACAAGTTTAAATATAAATTGTAAATACTTTGAAATTTTTTTCATCAATGTGGTGGATCTGGCGTGACATAAGGGATTTCACAATTGATTTTGCGGCTCGGGAAAACATTGTTGAATACACTGGAATAACTTAAAATTTTTTTAACGCCTTTATCGGACGTCTGATATGTCAAAATTGATCGAGTACACGGCGTTTGTTATGAAACAAACATCGATTCTTTTAGCTTCAACTGTTCGAATATGTAGAGCAAAAGCTAAGGTACCGTGCTATTATACACTCTTAAGGTTTTGTACAAATGTAAAAACAGATATACTATAGTTATAAAAATATGCTAGCATTTCAAGTCAATTGACAAAATAATATTATCTAGTAAAAATTGTGGTTATAGGTATAAAAACTGCTATTTTAAGATTGAAAATTTCTATCAGATTTTGAATATTGTGTAGCTCTAGTCAAATTTTCTTTAATAAAAATTAAAACAGATGTGTGTGTGTGTTTTACATATATTACATAATGTTATCTTTATTAAGTTTATATTCAAAATATAATTAAATAATAATTTTTTAATATAATACAAAGATAAATTTTAATTAGCTGTACATATACAACCCCCTTTCCCCTCACATATATGTGTGTGTATACTTTTAATATCTCAAAAGTGTAAAATATTATTAAGATGCAGCTACACAATCAATCTTACATTGCATGATATAGTCATCTAGTGTTATAGCAAAAAAACAGGGACTGATACAACACCATTTTGCCAGCAGTAATCTATTAAATATGGCCGTCATTGTTATCGGCTATTACTCTACTAATATATTGAAATACCACCAATTATATATTAATAGATTATTAATATATTGATATTCAATACCAACGAGATACTATTAAAAACCGGTCTTACGTATTATTATGATTGAGAAAAAACTCGTTGCGCGCTACTGTAGATATATGTAGATCTCTGCATTATCGGTAATAAAAGATCTGTACATTTTCGATAATAAATACATATGATTAACATAAATAACATAAATACGTGTTATTTACATAAAATTAACATAAAATCGGACATTCCGCACTTTGTTGCTATGTGTACTTTAATCGTGGAAAAGCATTTATTATTTTATTCAATCAATAAAAAGATTAACGAAATAAAAAAGAAATAATTTTCGGTCGGTAAAACAGACGACTTTAGGATCCCCTTAAAGACGGTCAGCCATAGGTAAATTTTTGTAATGATCAAGTATGTTTGTAAAGTAAGTAGCTCCGAAGATACGTGAAGAACGGTGACATTACCAACCGTATAATTACATCAAGAATAACAAACAAACATTTTATTATATTAATCACTATTTTATCGATTATGGAAAGTTCTACATACCTACAGTAAAAACTTTGGAAGGTAATAAATAATGACAAAATATATATATATATATATATATATATATATATATATATATATATTATACATATTATACTATAAAGTAAAAAGATTAAAATATAATAAAAAAAATTTTCTGAATTAATTGTATTCATGCATCATGCATTCATTCTCCAATTATTTTATCCGATTGTTTCATCAAAATCTACTACGGAAATAAATCGATCCTCACTTTGTTTTTTCTCATACAGCTTGGACAATAATACAGTTCATCTCATTTTACAAATCTCATTTTACGCGTATTGTTGTTTATGTCCAACATAATCATTTCAGTTTATTCTTTGTAAAATAAAATTTTTTATTTTCTCTAAAGATTATGAAAAAGTAATTTTGGCATATAGTGATAAATTTTTATTATAATATTTATTAGAAATTAATACATATTATTTGTTTAGTTTATATATATACATATATGTAAATATAAATGTTATTATTTAAAAGGCATGATAATTTCCTACTTACAATTAGCGTCTTCTATTAAAATATTATTCAGACTTTATATGATATATTTGAGTAGTGTTTATAAAATTTAAGTTAGTAGTTATAATTATGGATGTTATATACCAAAAGCTATAGATTGGTGAAAGCGTGTAAATGTTCTTTAAATTTAAAAAATTTCGCATTATTATATACATATATTTTATATTATTATATTTATATTCCATTCTAATATCGCTATGATATATTACAGTGCAATCTTTCCGAGGGCACATTTTACTGTTGCTATAACCTCTATGTTACAGTCTCATTTTGCAATGTATTTGCAATGTTGCTATCTTGCAATAAAATATTTTTGTAATTTTTCTGCAATCTTTTTGTGCCGCTTGGTTTATAACATTGTATAAGAATTATTAAGTAATTAATAATCACACCGACAAACTGAAAAAGAAATTATTATTATTATTATTTATTTGTTTTGATAGTGCTGTTAATTATATATTATTATCTACAAAGGAGGAATTAATTTGTTCCATAGATAATGATCGCATACTCACACCAGTAAATAGAGCATTATTCATTTCGAAAAAGTTGCAAGCAGTAATTGCTACTCGATGCTGTTGTGATTGAATCCAAAAATTATTGATCTCTTTTTTGACATGGTCTCGGTCTAAGTATTTACACAGGAGATTTTCCAAGACATCGTGGTTTTCATTGTTACTGCTACTCCTATTAGAATTTTGCTCGCTGTTTTGGTTTTTCGATGGTACTTCTACATTCGGTTGATTTCTCGTGCCGTTTTGGTTATCAAGATTCACATCGTTGCAATTTAACGCAATTAGATATAATTACTCCGGTGTTTTCAGATTCTTGACAAGTGTACAGATCCAACACGTTACGCCGAATTGCACAGTACATAAAATCCAATTAATATTATGCAACAGCATGTATTTGTAAACGTTTTCTGCAACGCCTATGTAAATGTACTGTAGCGCAGCCACGACCATGGTGATACAATATGCCGAGAAAAGGAGAAGATGAAAACCGTGAATATCGTTTACCATGATGACTACATCACAAATTTCTGCAAAACAGAGAGTTTTCAATTCAATAATATAATATTAATATTATTACCGTGATATTTTTCAATAAATTGTACACATATTGAATTATATCTTGAGTCATACGTGAATAATAATATATAAACTATACGAGAGAGAATAATGCTATAAAAAATTTTAAAGTACTATCTATCTCCAAAGAGATTGTAAAAATATTTTTAATAAAATACGAGCGTTTACCATTGTGTAATCTTCTAATGCATCTTATTTTACTCGTAATCAGTGGAGCATTAAATTGCTTATCTAATTGCATGATTAATTTGTTTATTGTTTGAAATCTGTGGTATAGCACGTAGACAATAACGTCAAAGATGAAGCTGTTGATCAATGACTGAGCTAACGTATAATAACGAATAAGCAATGCCTTATCTTCCTCGAGTAGTGTGAAAACATAATATAGTTATGATTAGAAATAGAGCACTCAATATCGCGAGATTAACCAGCACTTCGACAATTTTTATCGTTTGATCGTTCATAGGCGTTTCTTTGCTGATCTGCTGATCGAGGTTCTCCATTTTGCTCATTAATTCAGGCCACTTTTCGCATTGCTTAATGCCGTGGTAAACGTAATATAACATCGACACACAACATATGACTCTGATCACGTAGAACATAATCTTGTTTATTGCGCTTCCAAAGAAATTATCTAGGTCATAAGTATAGGTGAAGTAATTTGGCGCATCGCAAGTGACGATGACAGAACATATTACGGCGTGAATAATATGTAGAATCATAATAGCTTTAGGACATTTTGGCGGACGTGTAATGACGCTTAGGGAACGCTCAGAGACAAACATTGGTGTTCTATAGTGCTCCATGGAGGGCGAGTTGTCTTCCACTTGCAAAGTGATTTCATCTCTCATCTCTTGCGTCATCTTAAGTCTCCTTAGTAATTAATACGTTTACGACTGTAAATGATTACATTGAAGTTATATTTCTGATATACAATATGTTGAAGAAAAAGTGTTGAAGTATTGAGTTTTTCTAGAAGCAATGTAAGACTTTCTGACAAGTACATAGTACATTTTCTTTGGTATATTAGATAGAACAAAGGACATTACTATTGTAATATTAACAAAGCTCACATTGCTATTAGCTGTCCTAAGCATAAATTAAATCAATTTTAGAAAATTAAATCAATTTCTGGACAAAGAAAAGAACAATATACATACAACCATTAATAATACACAAGATTTTGAAATCGAAACCTTACGTTAACTTTTTGAAACACATGCTTTTTTCGTAAGCGATATTTCATATTAATACGTACCACTAACTTACGTTATATTAACACATACGCAATATTTAAAAAAAAAACAGTTTATAATAAACTAATAGTTTATGATAAAATATAAAAAATATAGCAACTAATGTGCTATATATTTATACAGGATGTCCGGTAATAATCGCCGTACCTCTCGTGTGCAGGTAGAACGGATTAAACCGCGTTCATCATGCGCGGTAGAATTGTCGCGTGATTCGATGAGCGAATTGATACTCCAGATTGATGCTATCCGAAGGGGACGAAGTACAATACAAGCACGCGGCGAGAAGAAACAATCCAAGTCCTGTACTACGCGGTTACTAGACGCGCGGCGAAAAGGGACAGTCTTTTAATATTACACAGTTGCTTGGCACGCGACGAAGCGGAGACCCAAGTAGCAAATGCACGTCAAAATGACGTCATTTGATGTCAAAATGACTTGCGCTCGCTACCCAATGAAGAGAGTTTTACAAATGGCAACGACTATGTACATACATACTAATGGCACATAACGCTGGACCACTGCGTGAGCTGTCTCTCTCATCTTGCCGCGTGCAAGACTAAGTATACAAGAGATCGAGACCGAATCGCAGAGGGTGTTTTACACGCTACAGCAAAAAGATTTCCATGGAACGTTTGAAGCATGGCAGAAGCGCTGGGGTCACTGTATAAAGTTACAAGGAAACTACTTCGAAGGGGATGGTGGCAAATTGTAAATAATGTAAGCTTAATATGTTTTATAGAGTAAGTCCGGAAAATTTTCGATAGCACCTCGTACATTAGAGACACTGTAATCAGAGACTGGCCACAACCCATGTCCGCCATGTTTTGGCTAAATCCTACGAGAAAGAAAGAAATATATTTCATATACTATTTCACTCTAACCAACCTCTAATGACGTGTGGCGGAACGTCACACGTGACATCACGACTGATATTTATTTCGCGTGCATGTGGCTAGATGTAACGATAGTTTATTATATATCAATATAAAGTATTAATTATTACAAAAAGATAGTAAAATTGTATTTATAACCATTATTTTAGATACAAAGAATTGTTTTTCTTTCATTTTACTTTATTTCACTTTATTTTTATTTTATTTAATTATTGTAAATAAATTATAAAATCGTAATAATTATATAAAAATACATTAATAAATTGATTTGATTATAAAATAAAATTTTGTGAACACATATATTAACTTTCATAACTATCCAATTTTGCATTTTAATATAAATAGATATTATAAAAAATTAGAATTGTATTACAAAAATACTTTTTATCAACTTTGAAACGTTCACTTTTTAAAAATTATATTACAATTTAAGATTAACATAATTAATAGATTTATTCGAAAATCAGTGAATATTCATTAGAAAATATAACAGAATATTTATTAGAAAATCAGTGGGAATAGCCGAAAAATGGCGGACCAATCAAAAGTGGCCTTTTCGTGGCCAATCTCTGATTACAGTGTCTCTATCGTACATATAACAAAAGCGCTCCTTAACCACTATTTGGCGTGTAAGCAAATTTTTGTGAGAGGCTTTTAGGGGGATAAAGGAAACCTCTCCTCATTTTTTTAAATGGAACGGCCGTATAATATTTTCTATTCGGATAGCTGTCATCAAAATTTATCACATGTGCTTGAAATATTTTTTTTATTCTGCATTGTTAAGGAGTTTTGGAAAAGAATACATTTCGAAGGAAAACTTCGGGGCGACTTTGTAAGGTATCAAGATAAACGAATTCAGAACCAAAGTAAACGTATTCTGGTTTTTTTTTTTTTTTATAATCATTTTATCAAATATTCAAAATGGTCCCCACAGGCTTCTAAACACATGTATTAATGCGTTTGCATTATATTGTTTCGGACATCTGATAATATTAATGGAGTATCCGATGTACGAGCAGTACGTATTCTTATTTTTATATCTACTTTTGTTGTAAGAGTCATCAGTCATATTTGTAGTCATCAGTTACAAGCTGAACGTCGGTTTAGTAGTCTCCTTATTTTATTCTGTCCTTTTTGTATAAGCTAATAGCTCGCGAGATCGGTATACGTATATATACGCGAATATATACGTATAGGCGTCATAACTTTTACTACATTAGTAATTCACCCCTTATGTGCGCTAAGTATTTATTGAACCGTATCCATCTCTCGAGAGACAGTCACGAATTTCTCGACAAAGACGTCCACTAGTATTTGTCTCTTGGTTCCTAGGCGTCGACGTTGCATGTCCGCAAAAGTGTTACGATAATCCTACGTATCATTTACTTCGAAGTGTAATCCATTATCATAGCTTATGGTGCGATAGATTCCTTCACCTTTGTTAACGTTTTCAAAAGCGACATATAATTAAAAATGTAAGTCTTAGAACTGTAATGTATACTAATAACATGCATACTTATAATAAAGTATTTTATATATATATTTTGATATAAGAATTAAAATCGGTAAAAATGAAGATGAGGGGAGGCACCTTCGATGACCTTGACCTTGACATATGTTGTCAAGGTCATGACCCTGAATAACATTCAAAAGGTTTTAGCCATCGGTCATTCTTCATTAAAAAGTTATTAACAAATGAAGTTAGAAAAATCGTTTGCATTGACTTCGTTTCGCACTGTAGGCAGGGAGCAGTGTGGGGTGGACCTCGCTTCGCCTTGCAAAGTACATGCGTGGATAACGCAAATATGCAAATAATGTGGCATTTACGCCAGGTTAAGTTCAAAAAGTATAGAGTTAAACACATTTATATTGTCAACTTCATTTGTTAATAACTTTTAATGAAAAATGACCGACGGCTAAAACCTTTTGAATGTTGTTCAGGGTCATGACCTTGAAAACATATATCAAGGTCATCGGAGGTGCCTCTCCTCATCTTCATTTTTATCTTAAAATCGCTATTTTATCACACATTTTATTTTTTTGTATTATATATAAATATATAACACAATTAGTTGCTATATTTTTATTATATAACACATTAGTTGCTATATTTTTTATATTTTATCATAAACTATATTAGTTTGTTCTAAACTATTTTTTGAATATTGTGTATGTGTTAATACAACGTAAGTTAGTATCTATAATATAAAATATCGCTTACGAAAAGAGCATGTGTCTCAAAAAATTAACGCAAGATTTTGATTATTCAAAATCTTGTGCATTATTAATGGTGTGTGTATATATGTTCTTTCCTTTGCTTAAAAATCAATTTAATTTACTAAAATCGCGTTGTGCTTAGAACAGCTAATAGCACGCATTCTGAGCATCGTTAATATTACAATAGCAATGTCCTTTGTTCTATCTAGTATATGTACCAGGGAAAACATACTATGTACTTGTCAGAATATCTTACATTGCTTCCAGAAGAACTCAATACTTCAAAACCTTTTCTTCAAAATATTGTATATCAAAAATATAACTTTGATGTAATTATTCACAGTCGTAAACGTACCAATTAATAAGAAGACTCAAGGCAAAAGATGGAAGAAGGAATCTCTTTGGAAACAGAGGACAACTCGCCTTCAATAGAGCACACTTTACGTCCAATAATATTGGTCTCTTGGTTTCTAGGCGTCGACATTGCACGTCCGTCAAAGTATCCTAAAGCTTTTACGATAATCCTATGTATCATTCACTTCGTTATCGTGACTTACGATACGATAGAATTCTTTACCATTATGTATATGTTATTAAATATCGCCAAAAGCGACATATTTATAATTATGCATTCCATGAACCATGTGATGCGTTATGTGTCGGCGTATTATTATGTTTACCACGGTATTAGGCAATACGATAAGTGGCCTGAATTAATGAGGAAAATGAAGAAGCTCGATCAGAAGATCAGAAATAAATCGTCTATGAACGATCGATCGATAAAAATTTTTGAAGTGCTGGCTATTCTCGCGACATTCGTTGGTCCTTTATTTTTAATCATACATGCGTATTATTATTTTACACATCCCGAAGATAATGTCGCATCTGAATTGCGGCTTTATTATATGATATCTCTGTCATTGATCAACAACTTCATCTTTGACGTTATAGTCTACGTGCTATACCACAGATTTCAAACAATAAACAAATTAATTATGCAATTGGATAAGCAATTTAGAGCGGGATGGATTACGCTTAAAATCAGATGCATCAGAGAATTACACACGGGTAAGTGCTTCTATTTTATTAGAAATATTTTACAATCTCTATAAAGATAAAAATGTTACGTCAGACTTTCTTAAAGAATTATTCACGTAGAATTCAAGATATAATACAATATATGTACAATTTATAAAAAAATATTATGATAATATTAATATTACATGTTCGAATTGAAAACTCTCTGTTATGCAAGAATTTGTGATCTAGTCATTACGGTAAACGATATTCACGGTTTTCAACGTCTCCTTTTCTTGGCAAATTGTTTAACCATGGTCGTGGATATGCTATTTAGAATTTACAAGAACGTTCTAACAAAAAATTACACATTTGTGCTGTTAAGTAATATTATTTTGATTTTATATGTGCGCAATTCGGCCTAATGTGTTGGATCTGTACACTCGCGCGTAAAGAATCCGACAAGACCAGAATAATTATACATACGATTGTGTTAAATTGCAATGCTGAGAATCTTGGTGAGCTAAACGGCTTGAGAAATCAACTGATTGTGAGTCTGGAAGTATCACCGGAAAACCAAGATTCGAGCAAAATTCTAATAGAAGTAACAGTTACAATCTAAACGATATTGTCATGGAAAATCTCCTGCGTAAAAATCTGGATTGTATCAGAAACGAGGTCAATAATTTTTCAATTCAGTTACGACAGCATCGAGTAGCAATTACTGCTTGCAATTTTTTCGAAATAAGCAATGCTCTATTTATTTGCGTGAGTATACAATCATTATCTATAGAACAGATTATAAAATATTCCTCCTCTGTAGATTATAATATATAATTAACAGCACTATCAAAATAAATACATAATAATAATAATTTCTTTTTTAGTTCGTCGGTGTGATTATCACTTACTTAATGATTCTTGTGCAATTTTATGAACCCTAATCCATCTAATATTTCAATAGGAGACGTTGAGTAGGAAATTATCATGTTTATTAAATAGCACTAAAAATAGGAAGGAAGAAGATAACATTTTTATATATACATATATATGAACTGAACAAATATAATATGTATTAATTTCTAATAAATATTTATTATAATAAATTTATTACTATATGACAAAATTAATATTTTATAATCTTTAGGGAGAAAATAAAAAATTGTATTTTACAAGAAATCAACTGAAATGACTATGTTGAACATAGATAACAATATACGTTGTAAAATGAGACGAAATGTATTGTTTCCAAGCTGCTGAGAAGAAAGAACAAAATGATGATTGATTTATTTCCATAATAAGTTTTGTTGATTCCATAATAAATTTCGAGACTCGATATATTGCGTTCCGCGTACATACATATTTGATCCTACATTTATGTATTAAATTTATCAAAATAAATAAATTAAATTAAATCTATTAAAATAATCAATTTTGATAATATCAAAGAAAACTATCAAAAAATTTGGATTTTAATATCTTTAATTTAAGAATAAAAAGGTTTCGCGGCAAGTAGTACAACGCAGTTTTCAGAAAAGAATTTACACTGTAATACAATTATTTCATAAGAAGAAACTGTAATTTAAAGCTGAATACAGAAGATGGAACATTCATCTTGTAGTAGCTTTTCTATCACATAGATGATTTTATCTGCTAAATATAGACACTTGCGAGTACACTTGTCGCTTTCATTGCGAAACTGATGACGCGAGTAGAACATGCTCTCCAAATTTCGAGTGATCGCGCTTTCCCACTGGCTTAGCCAGCAAGTAGTGTTGTTAGGGCTATTAGGACCATACAAATTTTCTTTATCCCAATAGTTTTAGGGATACTGAGACCATTAGGACATTAAGAAAGTTAGAAATCAGGTTAAAATATAAATACTATTAAATTCAAATTAATTTTTAGGAAAATATTAAAATTTAAATTTAAATTATTTTTAAAAGTATCTTATTTTCGATCGCGATTATTATTTTTTTATTAGATCGTTGGCTTACACCACAGCTTCACCTATCTTTTCACGCGTCAAATTTTCTTAAAAAATCAAACTGTTAATTTAGTCTAAATATTTTATTTTACAATTGAGAAAGTTATTATTGGCTCTTTTAATCGCGGTTGTTTAAATTACGTACATAACTCTTAATAAATTTTGTAATTGAGAATCAATCATTGATAAATATCACGTAATTAATAGTTGTCATATATAACCTGAAAACTTCTAATGAATTTTGTATATTGTATGCATTTCGAACATTTTCGTATAATTCTATATAGATATTTATAAATATGCTATGATATTTTTTATATTAATTTTTATAATTATTATTTCATGTAATTATATTATATTTTATAAATTCTATATGTTATTATATTATATATTGTTATTGTATATTGTATATTATATAACATAATATATATTGTATATTTTCTTTTTCTTTATTTTATAAAATAAAATAATTGGTATTTAAATAAAATAATTATAATAAAAATTTTATTTCCTCGATGGTATCTTTATCTTAACGAAGGCATTTGCCGGGTGAGAAGGTGAATAGTCTACTGATTGTGAATCTGACATGAGAGATATGCTGGCGTTAACGTACTTACCGTTAGGGTCACCCGTGCCGGACAAACTATCTTTGGTACATTATCTAATGTACTTTGGTACATTAGATAGAACAAAGGATTACTATTGTAATATTAACGAAGCTCAGATTGCTATTAGCTGTCCTAAGCATAACGCGATTTTAATCAATTTAATCAATTTTTTGATAAAGAGAAGAACAATATATACACACAACCATTAATAATGCACAAGATTTTGAAATCGAAACCTTACGTTAACATTTTGAAACACATGCTCCTTTCGTAAGCGATATTTCATATTATATTAGGTACTAACTTACGTTATATTAACTTATTAACACATACGCAATATTGAAAAAAAAAACAAAAAAAACAGTAAGCCACGATAACAGATTACACTTCGAAATAAATGATACGTAGGATTATCGTAACAGCTTTAGGACACTTTTTTGCGAATGTGCAACGCCGATGTAGTCACATAGGACGAGAGGCGCGATACTAAGGATTGTCCCGCGGTGCGATTCACGAATCGATACTCCGAATCGATGCATTGGAAGGGAGAATCTGCAATAGCAGCAATGCAGCGTGAGAATCTTATGATTTTTACAATGACATTATTATTTGTTAAATCCGGATAGGAGATTACTTTTCGATTTTTTCAATCATATACGCGCAAAAATAACACAGCGATATCATAATAGTTACAAAGAACATTAGTTTCCATTAGACTAGTAAAAAAAACTAATAAATATATAGTAATTAGTGATAGTTAATAATCTATATAATATAAATAGTTTTATTCTAGTAAAATTATAATTATAATATTATAATTATTGCTTTAATAAAAGACTAAACTAATAAACTTTAATGCTTTTATTTATCGAAACTATTCTTAAAATATTCAACTTTTGTTACTGTGAATCATAGATCTGTTACAAAGCGCTCCCATTACGATCAATCATCAGCAACTCCGATACGTTTGTAGATAAACTTTGATCATAATACGGAGCATGTATATAATGAAATACCTTTACAAACCACTCCACCATCCAATCGCAAGGATGTGTGATACATGAAGACACTTTTCACTGCATTCATGGTCAAGTCCACTTGTAGTTAATAATGTAATATCGTCATAAGAAAAAAATATGAAGCATTTTTAAACTAAAAACGCGATCTGTTAAATAATGAACAAATAATCGATGAAAAGTCAATCGTTCGATTCTATTGAAAAATGCGCGAATACTTTCCGACCACTTACGCATAACCGTTGAACGCGCTTGAATATGTGATATATTATAATTGAGTGCGATAAGTATAGACAAACAAGCTCGTTTAAGCCAATAACTGCCAATAGAATTTAATCAATGGAGTGTGCAACTTTCTTATTCAACTATTTTTACTGACGTCAAATCGAGGGAGAAAGAATACACAAGACTACGATTGCGCGCGAATGCGCAATTAGATGGAAAGCGCGAAATAATAGTCCCGTGTAAAAAGCGGGAAAATACAGCGTGTCTACATAAACAGGGTGTTTCTTAAACATATGTCAAAAATTCAAGGGGTGATTCCTTGGATCATTTTATGAAAATTTATATCTCTGATGATTTTTCGAAAATCGCTCCTGGGGTATTCCAACGAGTTCGCCAATCAATGAGAAGAAAATTGGATTCATGTATCCTAAAGCTGGTGATAGTCATTTTCAACAGTTCTTGTGAATAGTATGTAGATTAATAAGCTTTACATGTAATATTTATGTAATAAAAATATTGTATTTCTTGTAAATTTTTATCGCCCTGTATCTTCGAAACGAAGCGATTTTCGCAAAATCATCAGAGGTATAAATTTTCATAAAATGACCCAAGGAATCACCCCTTGAATTTTTGACATATGTTTAAAAAACACCATGTATATAATTAATATGTATATGTTAATTATAATTAACATTACTATCAAAATTAAACAATAATAATTTCTTTTTTAGTTCGTCTTTGTGATTACCACTTACTTAATAATTCTCGTTGAATTTTATAAACCCAACTCTGAATATATTTCAATAGATGTTATAATATAAAACAGTAACTGAATAATTTATAATACTCTCGTGTAATTCTATTTAAATCGGTTGAAATAATTCGGTTATTTCAATCGAAATTATTTCTCATGTATAAATGTAACATGCTTTAACAAATTGAATTAGTATACTTTATTTTTTTATCCACATCATGCCAACATACTTACAATTTACAATTCTGGAAATTGTGATGAAAAATCTTGCGTCCTTGGCGTTGTAATTGTTAATATTCTTACGCCACAATAAACATCGTAGAGACCCTCGAATTAGAGTCTGGCCATAAGACAGCCAGTTTTGATTGGTCCGTCAGGTTTTGTCAACTCCCGCTCATATTTGAATCACACTAACCTTACCATTATCATAAACATTATATTTCAGCAACATAAATAAAAAATAAACGTTTCAGAAGAACTAAATATTATGTTCTTTTTATTTATAACATTAAAATAATATACACTAAGAAATTCCTTGTATTTAATGTTTGCAGTTGTACATAAAGAATAATAAAATATATACAAAGGAAAATAACAAAACATTTATTAAAATGCTTTTGGTATTATAATACATTCTTTGGTATATGATAATTCTTTGGTATAACAAATCATAACACATTCAAAACACATTATAACACATTCAAATATTACGAAAATCAAATATTACGGAAATTAAATATTACGAAAATAGAGCATGCATTGCCATAGATTTGCTGTCATATCGATTACGTACAGTAGTTTTTTTATTATAAATTTTTAGTCTAAACACTACGAATCTTCTTATAATTTTTAAATATAAATTGTGACAATTTAAGATATGATCAGCATCGACTTTTGTATGTATATATATATATATATATATATATATATATATATATATATATATATGTAATACATATATGGCGTGAACACGTCAGAAAAGGTTAGGTAAAAGAGAAAGAGATGGCGAATGTATATCCTTCTCTCTCGCAGAATTTTGACAAAATCGCGTTATGGCCAGACTCTAATTCGAGGGTCTCTAAAACACCGTAGCCTAGTGCACCGCCAGCCAGACCCACGCCTGCGACACAGCCGATCAATGGTAAACCAACTGTTGCTCCTACGAGTGAGCCTACAGCACCGACCGATTGGCATCCGGCAACAAGAGAGCCCGCCGCTGTACATCCACCGCCCAAAACACTCATCATACTCGCAGCCGTACTACCCGCCGCTATTCCAGACGAGGTGAAGCCCAACGCCATTACTGCTGCGGGTGTCGCTGCCGTAGCCGCTCCCACACTTACACTGACGCCACGCCAACATCGCGTAATATAGTATCATCATCGTTATTGTCGTTGTTGATCTCATCGTCGTTGTTGGCTGCGTTTATTATTTCGACGTCAATACAACCTCTGTCGTTCCGTCACCCAAAATTATTGCGGTTTGTGTACTTGCGTCCATCATCGTTTTATTGTTTTCGGAGTCGTTGGCGAAAAAATTTTTCAAAAACAGTGTCGTTGCATTTGCGTGACTGCCAAGTGGGACCGATAGGCCCGGAAGTAATTGAAGGACGATGACATTACCGACCGTTTTAACTGCACGAAGGATAATAGATACGAACATTTTATCTAATATTAAATCATTGTCTTATTACCGACAATGTAAAAACTATGGAAAATAATAGAATAATGTCAGCGCTCTTCAAATACTTCTGTCCATCGAACTCATTCAATAATCGTGAAAATTTACCTATGATTGATCATCTTTAATAGTAACCTCGTTGGTGCGTTAAAAAATTTTTTTCACGAGTGCATTTTTATCGATAGTTGATAACGCAAAATTTTAGATCAATAATCGAAATATATAATAAGAATACAAGAATTGTATTCTTTCAAACGAGTAAAGATATTAATTTTTATATTAATTTTTTAATAAGAAATATAAAATTATTCTATATATATTCAATTATACAAACGTAGCAAAGGTTATACATAGTATTATCCAAAAGATTTGCACATAGACTTAAAAAAAAAATATAAGTTAATAATTTCCAACGATATTTTAATTATTTAATTAATTTACATTTTTATAAATAATAATATATAATTTCATAAAACTTATACACAATTTGAGCACATTTAATTTTATTCAAATACACATACATTTTATAAATAATATATAAAGCCATATAAATAATATATAAACCATTTTAATTTCTATATTACTATATTTTTATTAAATTTAAAAAATGTTTGCGAGAAAAATATGCGTCATTATTTATTTCCTGATTAATAACCTTCATCTGACCATGTAATGTTGTAGTCAGGATATTTTTTCTTCAGTAACTCAACCGATACTTGATGGTCAGCTTTGCCAAACCCCTGTAAAACAAATTAATAATTGATTAACATAGATATATCTAATCAAAATTAATATAAAATATTGTCATTATCCAATCTTTATACAACAAATTTAAACAATTTTATTATACTCAATTAAGATATTTGTCCTAGCATAATAAACTCTGTGTGTGTGTGTGTGTGTGTGTGTGTGTGTGTGTGTGTGTGTGTGTGTGTGTGTCGCACACGCCAGTGATTGTTACAAGAATAGACTATATTATTTTCAGTTTTAAAGTTACATGAAGAATGCTTGTTATTTACAGTTGTTGAGTTAGTTGTAGCAATGTCCAAGAAAAATAAAAAAAATAAAAAAAACAGAAATAAAATTCTGAGATAGTAGACTTTTGTATAAAACTCTGATAATAAATTGTACGTTATTTCAAAGAAAGCGAAATGCAAATAATAGTAAAAAATCTTCAGAAGCAAATAAAAGCTGTGAAAGTAAAAAATTATGCATTAAGTAATAAAAATGAATATATCAATAGATCTATATTTATAATAATTATAATATTTAGGTCTAATCATACACACAACAAGTTACGTTAAAATATCAAAAATTCCATATTAACAAAAAAAGAGAGTGTATCAATATATTAAATAAGAGTTAAATAAGTGTGATAAGAGTAACACACTATCAACAATTATAGAATATTTCGCAGTTTTTAAATCTGTCTATAAGATATAGTTTGATATCTATTAGATATTGATGAAATAACACTTGATGTATTTTTCATTCAATTTTTTCTAGAATAATATCATTGTTCTTATTTTATTTAACTTTAGCGATGTTATTGAGAATTGTTCAATTTTTATAAGACCCAGGATATTCTTTAAGAAATCGAAACTGAAATATACACATTTATTGTTCGTTGCTATGAATAACAATATAAAAAATGAGATATTCAGGGTAGTGTTAAAATTGCTTTCTCTCGGACGTCACTGAGAGAGAGTAAGAGAGAGAAAGCGAGAGAGCGAGAGAAAGAGCGGCCTTCTTCAAACTTACAATATATTCTCTCGCGCTTTTATGCACTCAAATCTCTTTCCTCCCCCCCCCTTCCTTCCCTTAAACGCTTGGTTTTAAAAATATTTCTCTATCAATCTTGCGCGCCCTTCCTAATACAAATTATTCACTTCCCAAGGCGGATAGCGAATTCCGGTTTAAAATCTCGGATAAGTGATTTAAAATGCTTCTGCTGCTTTATAAAAAATACATTAACTCATTGTTGCTTATATAAACACTATCCATATATATAATGGCTTAAATATTTCTTTTAAAATAACATGAATATCTAACCTCGTGTTTATTTATAAATAGCTATCGCGTTATATTTAGAAATAGCTTTGCGATTATACTTGTTAAACAAATTGTTGATTTATTAAAAATAGTCTAATCGCCTTTACTTTCACAAGCTGCGATTTAATAATAAAAATTATCTATGCAGATCTTTTACAATAAGCTCAACACATATATAAAATTTGTTTAAAAACAGTTTGCAAAAACAATTTATCAAAAACAATTTATTAAAGATCGATTAAAGGAATTCCATTTTTAATTACAGTGACATTTATTCTTTTGTCAAATAAATAAAAACAAAATGTTGAAACAAAATATTAAATATTCATTCAAATTTAATCACAATTAATTAATGTTAAATTAGTTAATATTAAAAAATAAGAAGCTATAAAAAATATAACGTTGTTATAAAATTTGCCTCAAGCAAATTCTATTCCAAAAATAAAAGTGTAAGAAAATTCATAAATAAAAGAATAATGCTAGATATAGTGCTGCGTCTAGTACAGCATGAAGATGAATTATTTATGTATAAAAACTTATGGATGTTTTTGCATGCCTATAATAATTGACTTATACTACTTGCGAGGTACTCGTAAATGAAGCAATACCGCTCAATAAAATCCAGCGGCGCTATGGAAGTAATAGACGATGAACATTTCCGAGTTTACGTGAAGAAAAAAAAATGCAATTGCAATTTTACACTTGAAAGTCGGTCAGATCGATCAGCTTCGAGATTTGTGGCACTTATATACTTCGCAAAGAATTCCGCGGCGAATTATATGAAATAGTAAAATTTTTGCGACGCATTTTCTGAATATATAAAGAAAAATATTATAAGAAAAATATTTCAATATTAAATCACTGATTATTTAGAAATGCCATTATTTAGAAATATATGTCCTTTAAATTTAAAAAAAACAATGTAGTGTCATTAATATTCTATTTGGATAATTTTTCTATTATTTTTTAATATTTATTTGTTTACTTGCATTTATGTAATGTAAGAAATATTGAAAAATGAAAACGCTAAGGTATTTTTGGTCAATACGTATAACTCGTTGATAAAACGCATGTAACTTTCTATTCGATTGCGTGAGATACGAACTTTCGGACAGACAAATTTAATCTGCTAAAGTTTGATGTTGTGTAGGCGTAAAGCTTGTGATAAGCAACCATATAAAGTGAAAATATCAATGCCGCTAATCATATGTATTACGATGCAATGCAATATTCAGCAATCACTTGACATTGGGATCATGGCCCACGCTGACGTTCACATCAGCAAATCGTCAATTTTATTTATTTTGATGGATGGAAATATAAGCGATCAAGAATTATTCGATCAAGAAATATTTCAGCACAGAAAGTAAACGACTATTGATGAAACGTAATATTCCGCTACAAATAATTAAGAATAGTTAAAAATCTAGAGATACATGCAATATATCTGTGTTGCGTAATTTTTATAAAGAGAAAAATTTGTATAATATAGGAAGGCGTCAAGAATTTGATTTTACAAGAATGCTATATGTATGTATATATATGTATGTATATATATATATATATATATATATATATATATATATATAATTTTTATGTCGATTAAATTAATTAAACATGCGTAAAAATGATTGGAGATAAATATTCCAATTAAATTCTGAGACTTACTTGCGAATATCCATAAACCTTGATAGTTTTTGCATCAGGATCATGCTCAATTCTTCCACCGCCTACGCAATTTGTCTGCAAACCAGGATGTTTCTGGATTTCTTCATTAACTTTATCGAATATATCAGCTGAAACATAAAACAAAATATTTAATACTTATATATCGCACATGCAAATATTAATGTAAATTTCAATTTTAAGACTTTTAAGGTTCTTTGCATTGCCTAAATAGTTGAACGACTAAATAACAAAATAATTTCAAAAGTATATATGTATATGTATGTATGCATTAAAATTGTATTACTAAAATATAAACAAATTATTTGTGATTATAATTATATAAATTTATATTATACAGTTTATAAATATCTAATTAACAGTTTCTCAAGAAATGCTTCCGTAAAGACGAAAGAGATACATTTAAATAAAGAATTCTTTCAAAGCAGATATAGTTACAAGATTATTATTACGTTATAAAGGAAAGTTCCTGTACGTCGTTATTGCTATTTCCTATCGAAGAGAGATATCTGCCTTGCGTGATATCCGCACTCCGTCATCTACTCCTCAAAGCTTGCAGACTCGTTCGTGATCACGTATAAATAGCCGCGAGTCAGAATGCATCTCGAATACTAATTGCAACTCCCGTCCCGAGGATCTTTATGCGATCGATATTATCGCAAATAGTATAGTAGTCTCTCGACAAACGATGCACGAATGTTCCTCATTCGAACGGGATACAGATCCGCATCGAAAGTCCGCACGCGCGTTAAGTATCGGAAATCAATCAGATGCCATTGTATGTATATCCATCCCATACGTTCAAAGGACGAAAAAAAAAGTTAAAAGAAAAGATTTAATATTGATTCGTTTTGTGTATGTACACATGCGTCGGGAAAGACGCGCGTATCTGTGCGCGTGGGCGCGTGCCACGCGCGTATGAAAAATCGTTCTTTGAAACGCGCGCGCTATCATGCTTTATGAATCGCGTTAACGCATTAAAGTGCATTCGACGCGTGCGAGCGAAACAGCCGGCAAAGGGAGGATTTTCCCGATGGAAAGCCGAAACACAGAGCATGAAATTCGCAAACACGCAAAATGTGCATTTAGAAATGAAAAGCTCTCTCCGGGACATGATGGCTAGCAAAAACTCCAATTAAATCCATCGATATTCGCTGTCTATGTTCTCAGCTGCGTGGTGAAAAATAGTTTCGCGTATTGTTTTCAAGAAGTCTCTCGTTGAGTCTTCCGCGAAAATACGAAAGTATTTTCAAATGTCATTTCCCATCTTGATTTTGAATGCGCCTGTTTAAAAAATTGAATTGTATTTTATAAAGAGACATCAATAATGCTAATAACTAAGATTCGTCAAAAAATGGCAAAAGTGTGCAAAATAAGATTTTAGAGCTGAGTGATAACAGTTTAAGTTTTAATGTTTCAAAGGAAATTGCTTTCTAGAAACGATTCGCGAGTTTCGTTTTCTGAAAACAATTTCAAAGAACTTCGCTCTCTCAAAGATAGTGATTTAGATTCATTATTATATGCAATGATGATTTAGATTCATTATCATATTGTTATATGCGAAGTGCCTAAAGGACTACAAAATATATGCGTATTTCATATTTTCATCATTCCATGACTATTCCTTTCCTCTTATTCGGTTACTTTGGTAAACGGAGAGTCTCCACCCTCCAATAAGCTTGTTTCGCAATAAGCAACACAAGCACTAAATTGATTATGTTGTTGTCTCAAGAGACAAGCAGTATTTCGAATAAAACATTCTATACAAAACCTATAAAAAAGATCTATTTCCGTGAAAAAAAGCTCTCGATAAAAACGACTTTCAAGTAGTCAAAGCAAGATGCATAGTAAGTAGAACACATTCTATATATATATATATATATATATATATATATATATATGTATATATATATATATGTGTGTGTGTGTGTGTGTATATATATAGAGAGAGGGGGGGGGGGGGAGAGAGGGAGAGAGAGAGGGAGGGAGAGGGAGAGGGAGAGGGAGAGGGAGAGAGAGAGAGAGAGAGAGAGAGAGAGAGAGAGAGAGAGAGAGAGAGAGAGAGAGAGAGAGAGAGAGAGAGAGAGAGAGAGAGAGAGAGAGAGAGAGAGTACTTTATGTTCCTATTTACTATGCATATTGCTTTGGCTACTTGGAAGTCATGTTTATCAAGAGATGTTTTTCACGGAAATAGATCTGTTTTTTATAGATTTTGTAGAGAATGTTTTATTCGGAATATCGCCTGTCTCCTGAGACAACATCATAATCAATTCAGTATTTGTGTTGCTTGTTGCGAAACAAGCTTATTGGAGTAAAAATGGAGATTCTCCATTTATATTGTATATATATGATTTTTTTACCACGAATCTTTTCTGTGACATAGAGATCGATAAAGCAACATATAAATGGTGTTTCAATAATTTCTTTATTGCTTATTAGAACTACATACAGGTATATCTACAACAAGAGTATTGTATTTAAATATACTCTCTCATTTCATATACAATTATCAATTAATTAACATAATTTCATAACTTAGGTAATCATCAATTAATTATACAGTTCGACAAAAAATTTCAACTTTTTTTCGAATATAAGAAAAAAGAATGATTGTTTCATGTAGTTTCTTTATGCTGAATAAGATTTCGGTTTTCAAATTGTTCTATCACAATTCACAATTTTCATTTTAAGAAATTTGCGGTTAAAGCAGTAAAAAAGCTTTTAAAAAATATATATATACATATATATGTATATATTTGTGTGTGGTGTGTGTATTTTACCGTGTATTTTATCGTGTTATAATTACCGTATGTGATATATTAAAGAAATTTTGTTGCAATCAAAATTAAATATGTTGCTAGAATTGTTAATCATCAAAAAAATGTATTATATCGATTATGATTAATAAGATATTCATAATTAAATATGAAATTTATTGCGGAAAAATTGTAAATTATATCATTAAAGATCTATCAAATATTTTCCAATATATTTATTCAAATTTAAGGTTTTTTTAAGTTGCTAAAGATAAATTTGATACCAAAATTGACAAATTCAAAATAGTAAAATTAATTTAAAAAATCTGACAATTTTTTAGATTTTGACATATTGATTTCGCCATTTTAATTTTGATATCGAAGTTGTATAACAATCTAAAAAACTTATATATTTTGAAAAAATATATTAAAAAATTTTGTTAGGTTTTCCATAACCTATATATATATAATTTATCGTTTTCGCTCAATTTTCTCTCTTATTAATTATATTCAATAAATTATTAATCATATTCATAATTTTCTTTTATGAGTTAAAAAGCCTTGCAATATATTTAATATTGATTACAAGAACATCAGTTGTTCTTCAACACGTCATATACTGTAGTTATAACACGGTAAAATATATAATGACTCTATTTGTTAATTTAACCATAAATTTCTCACAATTATGACATAATAGAACAATAAAAGCTGGAATCGTATTTAGCGTCGAAAACCTGCAGAAAACAATTACTCTCTTTTGGTTTTTTTTTTTTTTTTTTTTTTTTTTTTTTTTTTAACTCTGTTATCAAACAATTGTATTAATTGAACTATTAAAAATGTTTACATAACACATTTGTGTCCTAAATAAATTTAAAATAAATATTCTAAATAAATAAAAATGAATATTCTAAATAAAAATAAATATAAACAAATAAATAAATAAATATAAATATAAAATAAATTTAATAATTTTAAAATAAATTCAAGTAAAAATTTATTTTTTAAAACTGTATTCGTCGGATCAAATCTCGTCTAATTATCTAATAGATAATATCAAAATCATAAATATATTCTTAAGCTGTATTTAATAAATAAGAAATCGCGCTAAGAGAGTACAAATAAAGGGAAAGAGATTCTTCATTCTAGCTTTCTCTTTATAAGTATTTATTATTGATATCAATTGCACAATACAAATAAGAATTAAAAGTGATAGGTAAATTACAAATATGTATATTATTTTAAAATAACATTTTTTTTACTTTTAAGTACTCAAAACCGCCACGAATTATTAGCGAGTCTTTAATGTTTGCAGAAACAATAGTGATAAGAGTCGTGTTCGTATCTTTCTAGAAAAGAAGAGAGAATAAAAAAGTCGGACAAAGCCTAAGATCAAAAAAGACAGTTTTGTTTCTGTCCCGAGATTCATGAATTTTTAACCATTGCGGAAAAGCGTGCAACTCTCGTCCTTCAGAGTTTATGTATAGTCCATTAAGAATTCTCCCTTCAAAGTTCAAGGCACGAGAATCTCAAGGACGAAAGATGAAGATAAAGATGTACGCGCGAAATTTCTTCGGGAGCGTGCGTAAAGACGACGAAAGATAATGGAAAAATAATTGGAGATCAAGACGTGGAAATCAGCACAAATGAAGAAATATCTTTGAACGTGGATAGAGAGCGGCATTATTCTGTGACAATATAAACGCATCGCTAAACTGATTTCCGTAATGCTAAGCAAAACATATTGTTGATTATTTTATCTAAAAAGACTCCCTAAATAGAGATATATCATTCTCTGGCGAGAATCTAAATTATTATATATGTAAAAAATGTCATTTATTTCTTACGTCATTTATTATAATATGAAAATAGCCAGTATAATAATACGAATGTACATACTCTAAATATTTAATAATTAAACATTAATCTAAAAATTTTTTAAATAAATTAATTAAAAATATATTGTAGGCATTTTGCATAAAATATCTTTTATTTATTGTACAAGATAAAAAAAAAAAACAAAAAGAAGCTCAATATATTTCTTTCTTGCTCGCGTTGTGAAAAATTCAATTTTGCTGTTTGCGAAAAAAATGCTATGCATTCTTCATATAGAAGATTGAATGTAAAAGTTTAGCAAGTCCATCCAATTTATATAATCCGCTTAAAATATAAAGTCGTGTATGTATGTAAAGTAAAATTTATAAATTATATATGCTTGTTAGTTAACTTTCTGCGGCTTTCGCATTTACGTTTGAAAAAAATTTCCACGCAGAAATATTTTGGAAACAACTCGATTTTTTTAGTATATTGAAGAGCAAGGACACACAAGTTTAACAAGTTTAAAATTAGTTAAGTAGATTATATTTCCTTCTAACGTCAAAATCTTTTGTTAATTTTTTATGCTTGTTTTCAATGGCTAGTTGCTGACATTATTGAGAAGTTTGCAGACCAAACTATAAGCGCCCTGTCAGAAGAGAAGCAACTTGATATTGACAAAAACGATCCTGCGGTCTAACGGAACCAATGTCGATATAACATTTTACAATGGACAACTAATAAAAAATAGGCAGGAGCGAATTTCCAGTGAAATGATATCCTATAAACGTTTTTATGCCCAGTACTTTTATCAATGTTTTAGGTAGTTTTATGATAATAAGTTTACATCATAGTAAACTTTTTTTGATTATGTTATAAGAAAACTTTACTCTTAAAAAAAAACAAATAACAAAATGAATATCCGAAATAAAGAGCGTGTGCGTTAATTTTAGTAATTATTTTTTTTTAATATTGGGAAAGAGATAATACAAAATATCAAAAAGATATATATAAAACATTGTGTAGAAAATGTATAATTTATACATTAAAAGAAATTATTTTAAGTTTTATTTGAAACAATACGTTTTCCAATTAAGCAGCATCTCTTTTGACCTAACACCAAATCTTGCGTGAATTAATATTTAAATCTATTTATCAACAATAATATATATGGTGTAGGTAGGTTAGAAATTAATAAAATCAATGACACACACAAGACATACCCCCTTAGTGGACACTAAAAGCAAGGACTGGTAGCACACTAAGTGCAAAACATGGCATGACATGAGGTAAATACTACGTGGCTGATACAACATATGATATATATATACATGTATGTGCGCTCCCACGCACTCGCGCATATACACACATTACATACACACACGCATGTAGACACAGAGGAAAGGAGGGCAGTGTACAGACTTCTGATACACAAAAGCACGGAGTTAATCAGTTTGCGTGAGTTTCTGTCGGTGGAAAGCTTTGGAGCCACAGGGAGCAAACTACACTGATTATAGACTGCAGAGTGGTGCGTGGAACGATTGGTAGAAATATCTTTGGCATGGTATGCATGAAAAATGATAACATACTTTAAAGACATTTTTTCTCTCTTGAAAAATACAATAAAGTGTCAGTCAGAAGCAAGCGCAAAAAGAGAGAAGAAGGCTCGGATTAACTGCTCCCTCTCTTATCTCTTCCCTCTCTCCCTCTCCCTCTCATTCTCCTTTTCTCCCTTTCTCCTCCTCCTTTCCTCCCCCTCCTCCCCCACCCCTCTCTCCCTCTCCCTTCCTCCCTCTCCCTCTCCCTCTCTTTCCCCTTTCTCTCTCCCTCTCTCTCTCTCCCTCTCCCTCTCCCTCCCTCCCTCCCTCTCTCCCTCTCTCCCCCCTCTCTTTCACTCTCTCTCTCACCCCCTCTCTCTCCCTCTCTCTCCCCTCTCCCCCTCTCTCCCCCTAACCCCCCCTCTCTCCGCTGGAGAAGACGTGTCACACATCGCTCTATAAAAGTGATAACTTTTAAGCGGTTATATAGTGAGGGAGAGCAATAAAAAGTTATTGAAGTAATAACTGAGAATAGCCATGAGTGTTATCTAGCCAAGATATGCTAATTTGTGAGCGTGGAAATTACATTTCTGATATGGGACATCGAGGTCTCGTACGACAGATAGATATTAAAGACACAAAGTGCTGACGTTGAAAGTGGACACAAAAATAACTAATCGCCTATGCTGATATTAATGGTTTCGGCCGATAATTATCGATATAGAGATTAATACAACAAGTATCGACGCTCGACGATGTAAGAAGGCAATAAAAAACCAGATTGTGACATGAATGTCTTGTATTAAACTTTTTTACACATCCAGAATGTGTAAGTAAGCATAACATTTATGATAGAAACAGCGAATTGATGTCATGTCCTGGCCCATTTGAGAAATTTGTGATCAATAGTGATAAAAAAGCAGATATGAATAAAGTGACATCTCGACGAGAAGATCAATGGGATCTGCAGAATTGAGTACGACACTAACAATAAGTAGTAGAAACAGAGTAGAGTAGGCGCGAGTGGATCAGTGGGTATTGATGTAAAAATAAATTGGCTTATAAAAACAGTAAAGGAAATGAAAGATGAAACAGCATGTAAAGAGGAAGATGATTAAGGAATTAGTTCAAGAAGAACTGGGAAATATTAAACAAGAACTGGGAATTGAGAAAAATGATACAGGGAGGAGCTTGTGGACTGTCAGGAGGAGCGCAAAGAAGCTATAGTGAAGCAGTTAAAGAGAAAAAGAAGATAATATTATAATTATCAAACCTAAGATGCAACAGAAGAGTGAAGCTACTAAAAAATTAATAAAATAAAAAGTAGACATCAAGAATATGGTTATGGGAGTAACAAAGTAATGGAGAAAGTATCTTGTTCAATCACATTAATATTAAAAGATGTTTTAAATGCTAAGATTATTATTATAATATCAAAAACATATGATTCTTTTTCAATAATATTTAAAAATATTTCAAATAATAAATTTACATATAAAAAATTCTGCAATGTATGTTACTATACATACTATATGTTACAATAATTAAATAATATTCTTATAACAGAAGGACATATGATCGGCCCATGAAAAATACTAAAAAAAGGCAATAATCATTGAAATCAGACATTAAGAAAATGCCATTGATGACAGGTGCGATTTACAGTAATCAAGAAGGACAATTCCATTCTTAGAATTTTAACGCTTCGTTGTTAGAGATATATGATAATGATTTGCGCTCGTTGTTGTAACGAGGACTCTGAGACTCCATATTACAGAATAGTAGTAGTAGCAAATTGTAATAAAAACAAGCGAAAGCATGCAATCATATATAATGTAGCGACACCGTGATGTAAGCGTGAACAGAGAATGTTTAGCAGAAGTTATTTGAAATTAACGGCTTTATGACAGTTATTTATCAATTTGTATCATGTATGATTATTTGCACAATTTATGTGTAATAACCATAAATTTCGAATTACAAATTAATAGTCGAAAGTTTACGTTAAATTATAAAATGAAAATTTATATTTTTTTCATACTATAAAATTTATTATTTATAACATTATAAAATTTATATTTTAGATTTAAATTTTTAGAATATTAAAACTTAGTACTGATAGCTGACAGTTGACAAATAACAATTAACAAGAGAGCGCTGTGATCTGAAAAGTAGGATATGAAAGCTGAGCTAGGTAGGTTTCCATTATATATACATATATACGAGGTGTCCGATAATAATCGCCCCACCCGTCGTGTGCAGGTAGAGCGGGTTAAATCGAATAGGAAAATCGTTTTGCGATCTTCGCAATAATTAATAAGAAATTAATTAAAAAAGATCAGCCAATCCACACGTGAGCACAAGCGCGCGGCGAGAAGAGACATCCCACTATCACACAGTTGTTGAGAGAGAGGGGGAGAGAGAGGAGGAGAGGGGAGGAGAGGGGAGGGAGGGGGAGGGAGGGGAGGGAGGGAGAGAAAGGGAGGGGAAGAGAAAGGGAGGGGAGAGAGTGGGGGAGATGGGAGAGGGAGAGAGGGGGAGAGAGGGAGTGGGGTGAGAGGGGAGGGGGAGAGAGAGAGCGCAATACATAATTAAATTTGATTATTAATCCCAATGCTTCGTGCACCTAGTAACCGCGAAACACATTGTGCTGTCCCTTCTCGCCGCGCGCCTAGCAATTGCGTATCATTAATCTGTCTCTTCTCGCCGCGCGCTTGTACTCACGCGCGGATTGGCCTATCTTTTTAAATTAGTTTTTCACTAATTATTACGAAGATCACAAAACGGTAGAGAACTTTCCTATTCAGTTTAACCTGCTCTAACTGCACACGAGAGGTGCGGACACCCTGTATATGTATATACTTACATACAAAATTATCGTACGTATTTGGATTGATGCAAAACAAAATATGACTTCTCTCATGTATTCCGTGATAATGTACAAGTTAAAATCAACATCACTTAATCTCAAAATTTTTTCGATCCTCTCCCCCCCCCCCCCCAATATTTACTTTGAGATACTTATTAGAATTAACTTTCGCAAAAAAAAAAAAAAAAAAAAAAAAAAATGCTTCGTTGAAACAATGCGAATTGTGTTTGAAGCAACAACGAGCTTTCAGCTACTCTATGTAAGCTGAACAAATGGTTTTGCCAGATCTAATCGCCGCCGAGAAATTAAGACGCATCGTCGCTCGTGATGTATGCTCTTTCTTTGCAAAATGTGAACGTGATCATAAATCATAGCAAAGCGCAAGTAATGACATGTCGCAATTAGAGCTTTTCATTATATCAAGGGTAAAATAAAAATGGCAATTAAGAAACCTGTGGCAAATCATATATCAAATTAAAAACTGTCGATATACGAATATAGCATGTTGCAATGGAATTTATTTTTCAACAAGATTTATATAACTCGCAAGGTATTTAAGGTTTTTTAATTGCATATTAATGGCAGTCTACAGCTGTCAATTGCTTTTGATGGTTTTAAAATTTAGCAAAAATAAAAGCTTTTATTTATAAGTTATATTTGTTATATTATTATATAAATATTAAAAATTTATAATTTATCTATTTTTCATGTGTTTTAATAATATTTAAAAATAAACATACATTTAATCTTATAAATTCTCATTTTTTTATTTTAAATTATTATTTAAATTATTATCAACTTTCTCGATTCCTGTTTACAGAATGAAAATATCAACAATAATAATATGGATAACATTTAGAAAACACATATAATACGTTGATTTTATTGATTTATCTCTGTTGAACTGTACGTCACAAATGATAAAGAACTATTTTACGCACTATTACTTCGACAGAGAACTTCATCATCGAAAAGCAATTTCGGGACGTTGATTGCGCTGATAAAATTCAATTAATCTCGAAAACAAATCCCGGATATTCTATATGATTTGTTCATAACTGTGACGCGCTCGTTCGTTAGTTCCTGTTAGTGGAAGCGTGTAGGAACAAAAAAAGCTGGCGATTAAAATCGCAAGGACGATTTGGCGTATTACACCTCGCACACATATAATAATAAAATTAATTGGTTTCGTACAGCTTAAGTACAGTTTATACTAGTAAGAATCACAAGTCTCTGTCATTTATACATTTGTTAAAGGACATTTTGCAATAAATTGAAAAAAATTTAATGACTTTTTAAACTTTCACGATGTACGCTTTTGACAAATACTCGCAAAGTAATTATCATAAAAAGTTTTAAAATAAATATAATAAAAGTGTCTCGCGAGATATCATAAAACTTTTTTAAGTGTAAGAATGACAATTTCATAAAGCAAAATTTACCAAAATCCGTGATAATGTTTCTCATCTCATTGCCTTAAGAATCAAATAAAAGAATATTATTATAGTATGCTCTCCATCTTGCATATAATCTTGCTGATGTTCAAGCAGAAATAATCGCACTTTAAAATTGTATAAGATGTATTGGTGAATAGAAACTTATATAAGATATCATTTCCCACATATTGCAAGTTGTACAGAAGAAAATCTTTTATTACATATTTAGAGTTTCTTTATCGTTATGTAATGTAAATTATAATATTTATATATAAAATCAATAATTACAATTATTAATTATCAATAAAGCAAAAAAACTGTAATATCAAAGTTATTAAGAACATTATACAATCTGTTAAATATAATAATCTGAAAAAAATACGATAGTTTAAAAAAATTACAGAATAAAAATTATGCGATAAAGAATAGCTTAAAGATATAAAATATTTTTATTTTTATTTATAATATTATTTGTGTGTGCGTGTGTGTGTGCGTGTGTGTGTGTTGTGTGTGTGTGTGTGTGTAACCATTTAAAATTTTTAAAATCTTTCTCAGCATTCGTATATCAAAATATTATTTTTATTAGCATATTTGATCAACATTTATCGTCTCTAATTCGTATTAGTAAAACATTTATTGTAAACTATAAGAAATAATTCGCATAACGTGGCAAATCAGATTTCTAGGCGAATAGGTAGATTTTCGCCCAATACATTCGTGCGAAAAGAATACAATTTGTAATTAGTGAAAAACTTGCTGACTATGAAATCGACGTTATTTATCCTGCTTCAACATTGAACTCTAGAAATTAAAAAAGAAATATCACGATTGACCTCGTCGCAATCGATTGTAAAGGATATAGGTCAATAATAGGAACATTGATATTAATTTTCTAACGCACTGCAAAAATGCATATAATTAGAAAAGGCAAATATTCAATATTAATTCGCAACTAAACGAAAGAAACCTTGGACTTTCGGTAAGCTCTCTTTCCGAGGATCTTGAATATTCAATCAAGCTATACGCAACACACGCGCACACACGCACACATTGAAATAATTACTGGTCTAGTAAAGGATATTAAGTATTTACAAAGAAATACATAAATAAAAAAATTTCATTAGGAGAACAATTCTTTTTAATATTAGAAATCATTTAGAAGCTTATTTAATCTTGACATTCGTAAAAAGAATTGATTTTGACACATTTTAAATTTGTAATTAAAAATCTTTTAATAACAAAAGAAAAAGGCTCGAGGCATATATTCACAACCCAATATTCAATAATAACCCAAATATGTTCACCGTTCTCAATTCTGCAAGTTTCGAAGTTTTCGATGTACAGATATGCTTACAATGAAATATTTAAAAGACAAAAGTTATGAAACAAATTCTAATCATAAGTTGCAGGAAGCTAATGCAAACTATCATGAAACTCTGACAAGATTGATGATGTTCTATCGGTCTTCGCACTTTTGTTTTAGTATGAGTTACTCATACAATTGTCAGACAGATTGTAGCCTATTTTCCGAAGAACGGAAAACCGTGTCCGTTTATGAAATCATTAAATACGGAAATAGTTCACCATAAGTATAGAAATTCCGATTATCAAGTCTCTAATTAAAATTTTACTCACCCTTCATGTCACATCAATTTTCTTAATAACTTTCTTAATAAGTTTTATATAAATGGTAAAGTCATTAAAAATCCAATGAAAGGATTAGCGTTCCACATTAGTAATTATAATTCAACCAAAAAAGGTATTAAAAGTTTTAAAAGACATCGAGTTACTAGAAATTTTCAATAATTTAGCTCGTTTATTTCAGAGCTGTATTTCGATTCAAGATAAAATAAAAAACAGCTCAATTAAAAAATTTTACGAAGGCACAAATTCTAGAAATTAAGAAGCAAAACAATTTCCAAACTCGCCATAATAATAATTGCAGAAAAAAAGTTGAAAGACTTCAATTTGCGTGTATAAAATGTAACAATTTATAGCTAAATATCATCAAATGGAGTTATTTTGCCCTACACAGTCGCGAAAATTAAATAAAACGGCTTCTAAAATTATGTATATTATGCGTGTGTTTCGATAGAGGACTTTCCTATTCAGTTTTACCCACTCTACCTGCACACTCTGTAAATATAGGTGTGTATATATATATATAAATTAATACAAATACATTTTTAAAAAATCTATATATATATATATAAAATTTTTATTATTTTTTAGATAATTCTACAATAGATGGATCTAAAATAATTAAATACCTCGAAGCAAAATAAATTTATTTAAAAGTATATAATTATATTCTATAATATATCTCTATATAATTATATTCTATAAATATATCTCTATATATTTATAGCATTTTTACACCTAATTAATTGTTTAAACTAAATTTTGTTTTGAAATTAATATTATGCCCTTTCAATGATCAATTAGTATGATAGTTCGACATACGCTTCGAACACTGATATGCTGTCTATCTTATTTCAATGTCATAATTCTGAGAATGTTGCGTATACATTATATGTACATGCATGTATATGGTATGGCAAATATTTCAAATTAAATTCTTTGGATCGCCAGAAATTTTCGGCTCAAAGAGAAATGTTTAGGTTGTAAATCTAAAAATTTCTTGTTAATTCTTTAAGTCAGCAATTTTTATACTTCAATATCTTTTGTGTGATAGAATTTTCATATAAAACATCTGAAATATTTATATTTTTGAATCTTCTTGATATTTGTTGCCATATATCACGATAGGAATAAAAGCTTTTAAGCGTGTTATGCATACCATTCGTATTTGAATCGAATTCTTTATCGATGCATGCTATTTGTATATAGCGTGCATCGCTACAAATGTATCGTCAATTTTATGCCTTACCTACTTTCATCCTACTTACGCTGAATGCACAAATACACGACAGTCCTACACGGTTGCTGCATTTGATTACACGATAATCTTTGATCATGATTATTGCCCGTTGTAACGTTTCTTTCTTCCCATTTTTCATTAAATAGCTAGCACAGGATGAAGTAGTTCATTGAAATAATATGGTTATATCGAAGCTACATTAAGAAGAATAGAAACACACACAGTTTGTACAAATCTAACAAGAAAATTACTACATTTCTATTTGTTAAGCATTATGTAACTTTTAGTTTTACCGTGCAATTTTAGCTTGATAATTAATATTTGTTATAGTAATATAAATAATGGCATAAAAATATTTAAATATCTCTTTAAATAATAAAACAACTTTTAATAAATATTTTAATAAGTATTTTTTCTTATGTTCTTCATATATTCAAATATTATAAACTTTTAAAAATTTGAATATAAAAATGTCAACACAAATAATAGTAAATATATTATTTATATCAAAGCATGTATATAGGGAGGAGAGAATGAGTCTTGTAATTTGCATTAGATTTCTCTTATTGATAATAAAAAAAAAGATAGAAGAATAACAATAACTATCTTTCTATGATCTCATTATTTGTCTTGCAACAATACACACGAAAAGTACAACTGCATTTTTTAATGGAACCTCTAATTTTTTATATAAATTTTAATTTTTCGGAATGTTTAACATAAAAAGTTATAAGGTAGGATGACCGAAAATTAGATGATTTATTTTATACTTTAACATATTTTGATATAAAATACGAAATATTCTATAAAATAACCATTTCTCGATAATTTTACTTTATAATATTTTTATACGCAGAATAATAAGATAAATCAATTGATATTAAGTAAATATATAGCTGGTTTTAAGAAAAATTATGCAGTTTGATAACTTTAGTATACTTTAAATTAACTCATTATAGTTAATCGAGAAGTTTTATGTTAATATCACTGACAGAACAACAAAATAAATTTTCAATACAAAAATAGTAATTTGTAATTAAAGATAAAAATTTTTCAGAAAAAGTGCATAATTTATAATATGCATATAATAGCATATATTGATATCTTTTTTTGTGGAAAACTCAGGAAACCGGAATATTATACTTGATGTTCTCAATTCACAGATCAATAAATACGTATCTAGAAACAGATTTGTTCTGCGATCAATAGAGACAGGAGTTCGAAAAATCCCGAAAAGCCGATTTACTGATATTCGCCGTGATATTCTCCGACTGTGATATTATTGTTCGGCACGCGATTCACTACGCGTGACCTTGAACTTTACGCACATTAATTTCAGGAACCAAAAATCTCAAAACTTCTCTTATCACTATCTCTCGAAAGTTCTGTTATGAAATATGTCCTAAATAACGTGATATAAGATTAAATAAAAAGTTTCTGTGTTATTAATGTAAAAATAATTAAAATTTTTTTTAGCTTGATATATGTATATCTTTATATAATATTAGTTGGCGTTTGTTCTTCGCGCGCTCAGTATGTGGTTGCGGATTTGTAAGGATGGTCAAATATGGGTCAATTACAATTCTGTAATAAATGAAACAAATGTCATTTTTAGATCATTGTCTAGAAATGTACTGATGAAGGTTTCATCAAAATCGGTTGTGTAGTTTTTACGTTAAATTAGAATATAAAGCGTGAAGGACGTATTTTTTCCGACTTTACGCACGCCCTTCTTTACTGCTCGGCTTCTAGACGTTACAGCACGATGGCACATAGCCTATGTTACTCAGGAAGATCTAAGCTATCCACCAGTGAAAGATTTCTTCAAATCGGTTCAGTAGTTTCTGAGATTACCCCGAACAATGGAACAAACTTTGCCTCTTTATATATTAGTATAGATAGATTCACTAGGGATCAATAACGATAATTTTTTTGCTTTAAGAAAATTATTTTCCCAAACTACATACACAAACACACGTATGTAATTGTTTCTTAATATAATGTTATGTTAGGTTTTCCATCTATATTCAAATATTTGACATTTATTAATATAATTAAAAGAATATTAATCAACTTTGACAATACTTAATATTAACAATATATAACAATATACATATAACAATATATTATGATCGTATTATTCATGCGCAATTCTAAAATGTTTGTTAGGTACATTTAATCCATAATTTAAAATAATTTAATAATTTAATAAAATAGGATTTATATATTCGAAAATAATTTATATTTCTTGCAAATCAAATTTATTAAACAGGCGAGCTAACAGGACAGAAATGTTTAAAAATAAATGGAATATAAAATTTGCGTGTCAAATTTAAAATCTCCACATAGTACAACGCAAAAATATACATAAATATATTAAAATTCATATTAACGTGATTACCTAATACATTTTACACACACACAAATATATATGTATGTATATATGTGTAATAAAAACACGAATATCAGCAATAACCGACAAAAAAATTCAAAAATCTATAGGGATACGTCCCGGAGGGAGAGATACATTGACAGCAAATAATTAATCACTCACTACGACACACTCATCTCGTTAATGTGATCCTTCCGGCGTAGTTTCCAGGTTGACGAGAATCATTTGTCTATTGGTGACAGTTCGCATAGGAGCGTTCGCTCCGGGTGTTCTTCGTTATCAGCGATTCCAATACAATTACGGTTACAGATGCGTCGATATACCGTCAGATGTAAATTCGCATTTTTCGCGTGCTGCGCGCTGTCAATCGCCACGTCGCTCAGAGAGAAAGGTACGCCGCCGATTAGTTAGAGGAGGTGCGTCGTGTACGCGTCGCGACGCCTGGCGTCGAACGCGCCAGTAGACGGCGAGCCGTGTTGTACGATGGACGCAACGTCGAGTCTTACTACTTTCACGGCCTAACATAAGTGTAAGCGAATCCGCGCGCGCTGCTTTATGTTCCCCGAACGTTACGGAACGCGATATCGTGCGCGCGAGAATACTATCGTGTGTCTGAGCATCCTTCCGCGGTTGTCGTCTCGAAGAGATACAGAAGCGTTTGAAAGTTTGTCACGCAAAAGCTCAAAAAAAAAAGAATAAATCACAGAGATTGAAAGCGATATCATCTCGGTGAGCTAAATTTTCGATTCGACGCTAGAAATATGCTAGGAAGATCCTTTACACGTGCAAATTTTTATCCTAACACGGGATATTAAAGATTTTATCAGAGAATTGTAGACAGATAACTGTGTCGATATGTAACGAGCGTAGATTTTTCACATTTAAATTCTTTAAATAAGAGCATGTCGAAAACAATTCGTGGCACACATTCACGCCGTACGTTAGTAGTAAAAGAAAAAAAGAATAATAAGGCGAACGAAGCGTTTCTTCTTCCGTGAGGAAGATCGATGTGGTCGTAAACGGCTTTAGTGTTTATGACCCGACTCGTTCGACTTTAGTATCACAACGGTGATCTGCTGAGTTGACGATCGTGGTGTGGCTCGGTGATATCTCGACGCATAGGTAGTATGTATGTCGTAAGTAAAACAGCTCGCGCAAAATATACTGCGCGCCACTATCGAAATATCGCGGATAATCGGGATTGACTTGTACTGCGGTTTTTTTTTCTCGATACAAACCGACAGATTTCGTTCAAATGAAATGGCTCTTAAACATTCGTATATGCAATGTTTCTCGCACGGTCATATAATTAATCTTTAGTCACAAATTATCTGGATAACCCGCCTCACGTCGACAACATTAAATGATTTTTAACATTGAAATTAAATGAGATTCTCGTTTAATATTTAAAGTAGCAAAAACTCTCGTGAAAACGATCTTTTTATATAAATAATATTCAAAGCTTTTACGTATTGAAATCAGGATTAAATTTTATTATTGATATTTTTTATTCACTCAAAATATTCTGTGAATAACCTTATAATTTTCTGAACCTTATAATTTTAATTAGAAATTCTCAAACTATTAATATATTGCCACTGCATATGAAATAATAAATAAATTTTCATTATTTATTTATTAAAATTGAAAATAAAAAATAATTAACTGATATATTATAAATTATATTGAACGTACTAAGATATTATAAATTATACTGAATTAACTATCGATATAAAAAACAATTTATAATAAATATGATAAATTATGTTAAATTAACTAAAAATAAAAAACAATTATCTTTCTCTTTCTTTCTTTCTTCCTTTTTTAATTAATACATAATTATATCATAAAATTAATCTAAATGATCATAAATTATCAAGAAGTAAATAAATAGAACATTAGTGTGTGTGCACATATAAAATAAGATTTTTATTTCTTTTCGTATAATTTTTTACATGAAAATACTTATGTTTATTAAATACGTGGATTTTTCTCTCTTAATTTTCTGTTAATTGATTAAATTATTTTCAAGAATAAATAATCAGCATTCAATTAATATAAAAATATTTGTATGTATAATAATGTTTATATGTGTAACAAAATTAAATTAAAAATAACCAAACTCTTTTTTATTTTATTTGTTCATGATATTCCGAAAAAAGAGTATTCCGAATAGAAAAATATTCCATTTTTGAACATTATATATGTGTGTATATATACATATATATATGTGTGTGAGGGGGGGGGGGGGGTTATATACTATATAATGTCATATAAAGCGCATTACACATACGCATGTCATTTATTTCCCTACGCTATATATTATTTTAAAAACCTCAATTTAAAAATCCCCAAAATTAAAAAAAGATATCTTTGTCGATGCGTAAAAAAATGCACTGATGAATATAAAAACATTTAAACATATATAGTTGAAGATTATCATTCAAAACACAAGAATGCTACACTCTTTTTCATGCTTTAAAGACACACACATATGTAATATAAAATTTATATCTAATGAATAAAAAATCACAAATAAAATCACTCACTGCTAAATCACTCTCTCAAACAACTCTCGAACAACCTAAACTGTTAAAATACGCAATCTTTGCGTATCAATGACAGGCATTCAACATGTATTGTAAACTTGAGAAAAATGTATTATAATTTTCTTCATTCTTCAAAAGCAATACATTAAACTTGCGCGTATAAAACAAATAAAATCATTCACATTGCAATTAACTCTCTTAGAAATGTCAAAGTACGCGATTTCGATGATAACAACTGCTTATAAGGTAAACACAGCGAAAGAACCAACATCGCGGAAAAGAACCAACAATAAACTTCGATACGACTAATCAACTTTACATGCCTTTTTTATACTACGAGTGGATACAATATATATATATATTTTTTTTTTATAGCCTATTTAATTATTGCTATAATTTTCAGTGCACTTGATAAGGACCAAAACCCATGGTCGAAACGTTGTGATCCATTATCAATCAATAAATTGCCAGTTTGGTCGATTAAACCTACGTCTTTTATTAAAAAACAAGTTCATAAAGCTAATACAACTTTCTTGAGTCTTTTAGCATTTATAGAACGTTCGGAAACTATTGCACTTCATACTATAAATGTTTTAACGAAATTTAAATAAAATTTTCTCTAAGACAATCCTAAGTAAATTTTAATCCTAAGTAAATTTTAGATCAAGTTTCAGTTAAAATAAAGTCAAAGTCTCAACTTAAGTGAACGATAAAGTTGTTAGTATAAACTTTTGTACATGTTATAACACTTATAATTCATGGAATTCATTCAAAGAACATTCAATTATCATATTTAATAGAAGCCTGTTAGATTATACAACTGAATTAGTACAAACTAAAATCGCCCCATACACAAATTTGCGATTATTGTATCTATTAAAGAATGCTCTGTATATTATAGTTTTATTTAAATTATGTTTTATTTAAAATCTGTTATTATAGATAAAAAGACTGCTTTCCTCCATACATTTAGATAAGAATGCAAAATATAAAAATGTCGAAGTTGTCGCAGAAGAAAATTGTACAAAAATCTGCGCTACATTCGGTAGAGAGACCTGCTACCTTAAAGCCGATAGTCTACGAAAAGATAATACGATCGAAGTAGATTACAGTCGGAACGAATTACATGTAGTATATCTGGGATACGACGTGAAAAGGAACGAGTAATGGTTTCGTGCTCTTTGTCTAATCTTCGAATTCTGATTTATTTTCTTTTCTACATTGCGGCGACCAATGTCAGCCTTGAAAATGTCATTTATTCTGTGCTCTTCAACAGAGAACAGAATAAACGATCTTGCTGCAAAACTTTTTATGTTTCAGTCTCACGCTCCCTCCTTGTATATAGCTATTTTAAAAAAGAAAAAAAACTAATTTATCGAATGACAAGAAACTTTGATAAAATTGTGTAAATTGTAAAATGACGGATTTCTTTTTCAATCAAAAAAATCATTAAAGGGAAAATAAATTCTCTCCAGCTAAGCTAGATTAAATGACATACTCATCAGGTAGATAGAATAGCAATTAACCGATCAATATGATCAGGCGCATTCGCAGTCTTGAATTAGATATTTAACACCTTGACTGGCAACAGGATATTAGTTATGTAATTAGCACTTTATCATCAGCTCCATTATTATAGTGTTCTATTTTTATCATTTCCATTATTTCTATCGACACACATTATATGCATCCTTATGCATATTTAAAATAGTTTACACAGGACGTAAATAGTAATAAAAACACAGAAAAAGCGTGCAAGTTACATTAACTCCACTACGTTTACATGTGGAACGATTGTTGTACATTAATTATATCAAAAAATATCGGAGAAAATATCGATCGAGTCTGTTTGCGTCTGTTTTGTTACATTGTGCAACCATTCTTATATATGTATACCACGATGTAATAAAGCTTTGTTAATGTCAACTTCTGAACTGATTCCGCTACACAAGATTGAAGATAAATATAATTATTAGTTTTAGGATCTGCTCTATTATTCTATAAACCATAGAATAATATTTACACTTGTGGTATAAAAATTTACTTTGTATATTTAAGCCAAAATAAAAGCAAATATAATAATTTTACAATAATTTTACAATTTTACAATTTACAATTTTATAATAATTTTACAATATACGATAATTGTACAATTATCAATGATATGAATATCAACATTGTAAAAAAAAATTAAACAGCGTGATTGCTTAAAAATTGATGATACAGAGTCAAATTCTTGATACATTAATTAAGCAATAAATTTCATGCTATGAATTTCATACTAGGTAATTTTACAGAGTATAATAAACTGTCAGATATGCTACAGGATATTAAAATTGAAAATTTACGCGTATTAAACATTTACGGAATGAGATTAAACTATTTCATTTTAGGCAAAAGACATAATTTCTGCGCAAATTTCAATTTGCAATCGAAACAGAAATGCTTCACGAATGCTATCACATGACTTAATCGTTTAAATCGTTTGGTCAACAAAGCAAGCTCAACAATGCACTATATAATCTTGGTCCATTCTCTCTCCCTTTCTCTCTCTCTCTCTCTCTCTCTCTCTCTCTCTCTCTCTCTCTCTCTCTCTCTCTCCCCCCCTCTCCCTCTCTCCCTCTCTCCCTCCCTCCCTCCCTCCCTCTCTCCCCCTCCCTCCCTCTCTCCCCCTCCCTCCCTCTCCCTCTCTCCCCCTCTCCCTCCCTCTCCCTCTCCCTCTCCCTCCCTCCCCCTCCCCTCCCCCTCCCCCCCTCCCTCCCCCTCCCCCCTCCCTCCTCTCTCCCCCTCTCTCTCCCTCCCTCTCTCCCTCTCTCTCTCCCTCTCTCTCCCTCTCTCTCTCTCTCTCTCTCTCTCTCTCTCTCTCTCTCTCTCTCTCTCTCTCTCTCTCTCTCTCTCTCTCTCTCTCCCTCCCTCTCTCTCATGCTACTGCAAGCGCAAAATAATATAAGTAAAAATAATATAATTATTATTTAATTTTCACCATTTTTTCATTATATGTATATTCAATATATACAATCACCGAAACATTTTGCTCACAAAGAGTCAACTTTAGGAAATTATGTTTTTTATATAAAATTTATAATTTTTTCTAAGCTTTATTTAATGAGTATGCATAAATATAATTTCATAAAAATAGTTTCTTCTTACCAATCTCTAAAATCTTTATATTTAAATTCTAATCAATATCTCTTTCAGTCTGTTATAATTGCACGTATTTTGTTTTTTTTGTTTTTTGTTTTTTTTTTTAAGTACAAGAATGTACATCCATGCGCAATTCTCGAATGTATTGTTTTTACTGTTTCTATATTAACTTTCGAAGTCAATGACACTCCAGAACATGATTCGTAGCAGCCAGTATGATAAAGATGGATTTTGCGATAAAACTTTTTATGAATACATTAATTATGTATCTATCAGAGAATTTCGAAGCAGAGGCAAATAAACAACAAAACTTTTCCCTGGTGTTTTAGATACAAATTTTTGATAAATGCCAAACAATCCTCTTCAAAAATTTAAATAAAATTTTTAGCTACAGTTTACTGCATACAACACCAGAAAATGCAACCTAAATCTATTGAGCTATTAAACTTCTGAAAAAAGATATAAACTACATCCCTTTGGTAAAATACTTGGGACTCTATCTAGACATAAAGTTAGATTGGAAAACTATTTTGAAGAGAAAAAAAAATTCTATACCTCCTAGTGGACCTGCAGAAAAGCTGTGTGCAAAATATGGGAAATCAAACGCAGTATTGGAGTGGCATTCAATTGGACACATTGTTTATTGGCCAATTGAACACAGGACTCTCTGATTGGTCAATCGTACTGGTTACCCTAGGCACCGGTCGATATAAGTGGTTGTGTCTAATCGCTGTCTGTGTCCAAATGAACCTCTTCCGTAGTATTATCCTCTGGTTATATGTTATATAAAGCGATGTCGTTGCCTAGATTTAAATATGCTGCTGTAGTCTGGTGGCCCAGGGCAAAGAAGGTAGAAGCAAGGAGCCTACTTGAGAAAGCCTCTAAAGTAACTTGAGAATTGCAGTGGAGACTAAAACACACCAATAGAGGCGCTGGAAGTAGCAGCCCTCTGTATTCCGCCCTTGGATCGGTTGATCATCGGCTCACAACTACAAGGCTCACGGCATATAAATTGAAATGCCAAGGTGAGTGGGAAGATACCGGGTTGAGTTATACCGTATTCGGATTTCTCCACAAACACCACTTCACGTTAAAATAGAATAGAATTTCTAGAAAATATCAGATTAAGATTTTCAAAATACCAACGAAGAAAAACTGGCATAAGTCGAAATGTTTAGTTAACTCCAACGTGGACGTTTAATACATGGATAGATAAAGAATAAATGAACATTTTGGTGTGAGAATTTACAGACCTAGCAAGCGCTTGGAAAGTTGGATTAAATTTAACAATATCACCCTCGTTTGGATCCCTGGACATCAAGGGATTGACAACGAGGAAAAGGACAGGCTTATCAAGTTGACGGGAGTTGAAATGAATCTGGATGATTAGACTATTGATATCCTTTTTGCCGTTGGCAAGAACATCGTCAGGGGCTATCTGAAGCAGGAATTCGTGGCCACATGAAAAGTTGGCAGAGACTGTCGAAAGTTCAAATTGATAAAGCAGTCCTTGCCAAAGACTGAGAGCGAACGAACACCTGGCAATGAACAGAGAAAGGCTAAGAATCGAAATCGATCTTTTAATCGACTATATAGTCCTCAGGACATATTTGTACAATCTCAAAATGGCCAAGCAGCCAGAAAGTTGACTATGTGGAGAGAAAAAAAAAGACAACATACAATACTGCTGTGTTGCTGTCTAGTACTTGTTTGTAAAAGATACAGATTCTTGGGCCGAAAGATGTTTGAACCCGAGAATCTGGAAAACGTAAGAGTGAGCAGCCTAAAACTTTAAACCTAGTGAAAGACACCAGATTAAGATTGATCTTAATCTCCAATAACCAGTGGGAACAATTTTGATCTAGATGATATTAAGATCTATCATAGTAGCACTTGCTTTTATTTACTACTACTATTTTACTCTACTATTTACTATTGCAAAAACTTAGTGCAAATTAAAATAGACTCTTGAAGCCTGGTACAAAATTTAGAAAATATGTTCTTTTCTTTTCCTAAATTTGACTGACAGCTTTCATAGTGATTAACTTTTATTTTGAAAGGTTATTGTTTTCTCTCTTTCTTCCGCTTATTTCTGTCTCAAATAACTATTATTATTTTTTTCGATTCATCGTTTCAATAATTTACCTATAAGTACTGACACAAATATGTAATCAGTTCAAACAGTTATTTCTGAAAGTTATTGCCTACCGTTCAAAATTGCAAACATTATCGAGTGAAGTTACATACACGAACTACCATAACTATGTAAAAATATTTCCATATTCTCATCACCGCTAGTATAAACGACAATAGAAAAGTTGTTTGAACAAGTTCGAAACTCTTGAGCAACAGTGTTGCAAACGCCGCTTGTAGTAAGGCGTGATATACATGTAACTCTAATATCCGCATACTCATCGAAATTCGACAACTGCATGTCGCTAACAAATAATTAGAAGTACGCATTATGTTCTGTGCGAAGTGGATAACGCAAAATTACAGAATTCGAATAGGATTATAACAAGCTCTATGATGAAAACCTTTGTCATCCCTTTCGTTTATGCAATTTGAAACAAATAGATTAAGTGATTGTGATCATCAATATTGGTTTTTCTAAGCTATTTTGATTTGTTCTTCGAATATGGTATTTACTATATTTTTCTATTGTGCTTCTTTCGAATATCATATTATCTAAGAGAACGGTGAAATGTATGAGATATATGAAAGCGTACTGAATCATTCATGAAACGTGGATAAAAGATGTTGAAGAAGATTTCCTTTAATATTGTTTATAAAGAAAATATTTTATATTCGCTACTAACATTTTAACAAGAAAAAGAGATAAATACAAAAGAAAGCAGAAATATGAAATAAGTAATAAAAATTTGAAATATATAGTAAAAAGTGATTTTATTTTCTTTTTTCCAAATTACAATATGTAAAATTTAATTTAAAATCTTGACATAATCTAATATAATAGCTTAATCCATTATTTGTTATGCAATATTCAAATAATTATATTAATCAGATATTCTATATCTATGTTTATATGATAAAAATATTGTAAAAACTATAAAAAAATTGAAAAAATAAAATGTCAAGAATAATTCGATAAACCTGACCAACTAGGTACATACTTTATTACAAAAGCTAATATTTCATTCTTCTCAACCCGAGAGACTTCAATGTTGTATAAATTTAATTGAACACAGGTTGTTTAACGTAACTTGATAACATAAACTCTGACTAGCATAACTAATGTTATTTATAAAAGATGTATGCAAAAATTTATTTCTCCAAGAATTTACGTATAAACAAAAAGATCTCGAAAATCGAAAATGATTAATGAGATAAAAGTAATTATACATAACATAATTATACATAATCTTTATTATATTGAGCTATTAATGTCTTGAAATATTTCGAGACATATCTAGATTAGAATGCTAACAGAGAGACATATAAAAAGCTACAATTTCACATCTGCTGGAATTTATCGAAGCATGCCGTGCTAGACGCCAAATTATTTCACATGATTTTTACAGATTTTTCAGCCAACCGTTATATCAACCGTTCAAATTTTCCCTCTGGCTTCTTAGAACGGTATAAATTATACAGAAGAAAGGAAAATTTGTACAGAACACGCACGACAAAAAGAAAAAATGCGTCTATTATTCGAAAATTGAAAAAATAGAAGTAGAAAATCTCTTTATTACAATTCCTGTCAAAATATTATTCCATCAAATGACGAAAATGGATTGCATAATGGAAAACACTTTTTCATTATTTATAGCTTTCAACTGTGAGTATTGAAAACAAATTATATATTTGTTTTGTGCTCTACAAAACAATCACCAAACAATCATCAGTTTTGATCTATGGCGTTCAGTTGTGGGATACAGCAGCAAAATCAAATATCAATATACTTCAGAAATTACAATCCAAAGTCATCTTCCGGATGATTATTGACATGCCTTGGTATGTAACCAATAAAGTCGTACATAAAGACTTGGATGTTGAAAGACGAAGTTAAAAAATATGCAGGCACATACAAAGCAAAATTACAAGATCCTCCCAACATATTGGCTGCTAATCTTATGGATATGGATGATAGACCACTAACCAGACATTTAAAAAGGAAAATTCCGCAAGATCTAACCGAAGATTAACTGGAAAGAAACTGATATGAGTTGGCCACTGGACCCATCTCATCCAAGTCATCACTACAGTTGCCATATGAATGTTAAATGTCTCAGAATGTGACATATGGCAGAGATATAGGAGTTAAAAAAATTATAGCTTTACATCATTTAAAAACTCTCGCTGCAATGTATAATACTGTTCACTTTATGTACTATATGTATATATTTTCCATATAGTAAATTTGCAAACTGGATTGGGTTCAAATTAATTCTGCTCTTGTAATAATCTGAATAATTTCATGCTAAATATTGAAACCAGTTTGTAACAATACACGTATTGTTGATACATCCAGTTTCAAAGCGATTTACATTACACACAATGCACCTACATTTTTAATTTTTTCTACGAGATTCCGTGAATTATCTGCTTAACATTTTGTTATTTTTTAAATTTTATCAAAAGTTTTCATATAACCTTTTATTATTTTTAATTAAAATATATTTTAAATATTTTTTTTTTATTTAAAATATAATTATTGCAAATATATTTTACATAAATTTGTTGTATATTATATTGTGTATACATAATATATTATGTGTGTATATTTGTGAATATCATTTTAATGTTATTGGAAAATCATCGTAACATTAATTGTAGTATCAAATATCGATATTGTATTCTTCACGATTTTTCATTGTTAACCCCAATCGCGACATATTGCAATCGTTATCTAACATTATTATCAACCGCAGCATGTGTCTTCAATTGCTATCAATATACAGATTATCGAGATAGGTCACAAGGGATAACCAGATAGAAGCTTTATCTAAACAACAGCATACAGTTCAATTCACTGGAAACCCTTAACTATTCAATTTGTGATTGTATTATCATTATTAGACATCTTCAAGTATGAGTACCACTAAATGCTAATAGATTTTCTCGATCTGAACACGAAATTGGAATGTCGAATATCGAATGATATCACATATCGCACGATGATCTTTAATTTCGTTGATTCGCAGCAAAATGCATTGATGTTTTCAGTTTCGATCATTATTTATTTTAATTGTCTTTTACATTTTATTATTATCGTAACAACTTTACGCATTGAATTTAATTCAACAAAAAAATGTAAATTTTTAGAATTATTATACGATATACGTTAAATTTTTTAACTTATTTTTTAATTATGTATTTACAAATGCTTTGAAAATGTTAATACAATTATATAATGTGACACACAAACACACACACACACACACATACATACACATATCATATTATAAAGGTGTCCCAAAAGTACGAGACCCCTTAATTATTTCGAAAAATACGCATTTTCGAAAAAAATGTTTTATACGAAATTGAATGTTTTACAAGATACAAAATATCTTTATATTAATATTGCATAAATAAAAATATATTTACTTAAAAAAGCTTCAGTCAAATAAGTTATTTACTTTCTCATTATATATTTCTTATCAATCTGTTTGTACTTTTTTCTATATTTGTGATATTTATGATAATTTTGCAGAATATAATATCACAAATATGTGGTATTTTTTACTGTATTAATATTAATGATAAGAAAAATTAACGTCTTCAGATACGTCGACTTTTTTCGATTGAGCTAAATCTGCTCGACGTATTTTATATACATGTTATACACATGACTCAGAGTGTAAACAGTGAACTACTACAAACTGTGATTCTTCTATATATCGCAAGGTTAACATAAGATAAATTCAGATATAAATATATTTAAAGGTTTATATTACCGCTAGATGTGGATTTGCTTATATGCTTATTTCTCGTAGTTAAAACTATTAAAGTATTACATATAACGCAGAGAAGGTGGAATCTCATACACACAGGTAGCGTGGTATAATTATATATGTATACACACGCAATATTTTTTAAAGCCTCAGCCATTTGCTAATGGCCAGTAGCTGAGGCCCATATATTTAGAAAAGCCTCAGCCATTTGCTAATGGCCAGTAGCTCAGGCCCATATATTCAGAAAAACATAGATCAGATCCTCTCTTTAACATATATATTAATATATATACAGGGTGTCCCATTTTAAAAAATGCATTAAGATTTCTCGAAAACTATGGTAGATACGGAAAAATGTTTCAGACAAAAGTTGTATGGTGTAAAATGGGACACATGATTCCGATGTGAGTCATGTGGTAGATGTCGTCTTCAAGAAATTTTAAAGGCGACTAATTTCTTAAATGGAAACCCCTATTTTTCAATGTATATTCTTGTAGCTTATCTCGAGGACTTTCCAAAACACTATAATGAGTTATTTTTTCATTAAGTACTTTTCGAGTTATAAGGCTTGAAGTTTACAGTATTTTGACATAAAATACAAAATATCTTGTAAAACATTCAGTTTTCGGTAATTTTACCTTAATACTTTTATACATAGAATAATAAGACCAATCAATTGGTGTAAAGAAAACACATAATTGCTTTAAAAAAAAGTATGCAACTGCATGTTGCAAATTACACTTTTTTTAAATAGCAATTATGTGTTTTTTTTTACACCAATTGATTGGTCTCATGATTCTATGCATAAAAGTATTAAGATAAGATTACCGAAAACTGAATGTTTTACACTATATTTTGTATTTTACGTCAAAATACTGTAAATTTCAAGCCTTATAACTCGAAAAGTACTTAATGAAAAAATAACTCATTATAGTGTTTTGAAAAGCTCTCGAGATAAGTTACAAGAATATGTAATGAAAAATAGGAAATTCCATTTAAGAAATTGAAGATGACCTTCACGTGACCTTGACAATGCTATTCAAGGTCATAATAATATTGCTATGTAATGCGCCACTTAAAACCCTACAAGTTTCGTATGAAACATTTTTTTTGAAAATGCGTATTTTTCGAAATAATTAAGAGGTCCCGTACTTTTGGGACACCCTGTATGTATATTGTATTAACATTTTTAAAGCACTTACAAATACTTATGTAATTAGTAAAAAATTTAATCTATGTATAAAATAAATAAAATAATTCTTGAAATATATTTATCTGCTAAATTAAATTTATATAAAGAAAACAAAATGTTCACACATACATATCTCCGAATACTCTTTTATAAATAAATTCTTTGTTATGTAAAAGTTACAATTTAATTCTATTTGTTAAAATTTAAACTAATATAAATTTATTTTATGCTTGAGTGCGTACGTGCATGTGTGTACGTGCGTATGCGCGCGCGAAAAAGAGAACTGACATTGTGAGTAATTTAAATATAATCGCATATAATCAATTTATTTTGAGAAATTCAAAATTTTACAGTCACCAGATCAGTTTTATCTGAAAATTTATAATCAGTAGAGTATATCACATTGCTTCAATGCTTAATTTTTATATGAAGACAATTATTAGGCAATAAAGAACTGTAAAGCAGTATCATTCATTAAGCAGAAATTCACATTAACTTTCATTAACCATCACTAAAAGAGAAATTTCTTCGTACAACTTTCTTAAACTGAGTTTATTATCTCGAGTTTATTGTTTCGAGTATTATTGCCTCATTTCATAGAGTCCTCTCAGAGTTAAAAGCAAATGGCAAGCACATAAAAGTGCTTGCCATTTGCTTTTAACTTTAATTAAATGCTAGAATATAAATTTTATCTTGAAATTAGATATACAAAAATAATACATAAAAACAAACGTGAAGAATCAAACTTGCATTCGATTCTTCTCATATATGGAGTAGACATATATGGAGTAGACATATAACAAAAAAATATGAAAAATATATTATAATATAAAAATATTACAACCAAATTTTCTCTCGAGATTCATTGAACAGTAACAATTTGTTAAATACAATTATAATTTCCTTTTTATAAATTTTTTCTTTATTATTTTATGTGCTAAATGTAATTTATTGCAAAAAAATATATATATTTGCTTATTGTTTTTATATCTCTTTATAAAAGTGATAAAAATAGCAGAAGAAATTTCTGTGAAGAATAATTGTAACGGCGCAATTACTATAATAAAAATCAATTAATTAGTGAATTAAAATTGTGTGTTGTCAAATGCATTAATTAATTAATTAAAATACAATAATTAATTGAAATCTATTTTTATAAAAGTTTTAATTTCTTCTTTTATTTTTTTCAAATTATTTACTTCTTGTCCTTATAAATATTTTGTAAATTTACTTGAATGAATGAAAGAAAAAGCAACATAAATTTTTGGTAAGACCTTCCATACACTATCAACCCAATGTGATAGTTTCTCTCTAATAATAGAACGCGATCGTAATGATCAATCCCAGCGAGACCTTGACACATGCCCTTTTACTTGAGTGTTCAGGATATTCCTATTTCCTCTCTCACGTGAAAGATCACCGATATTCTCATAATATTTCGCCATATTTTCCTGATCTAACGAATTTCTTCGTACGAACAATATTTAAAACAAATTTGGAACGAGCTATTGTAAAATTATGTTCCGTGAAAGCAACGAAAAGCGATGGTGAAAATGTGGTAACACAACTGAACGAATAGAAAAGACGTCGGTCAAAGTCGCAGCGCGTGTAGGTGGTGTACGTGAACAAAATTAAAAGTTGTGTGTATGTGTGTGTGATCGTGTATTGCCTGTTGGGCCTTTGTGACCGCGCTGAAACGAGAAAGGACGAAGAGATGGCGGAAAACGACAGCCATGTTACACCGAAAGCCAACGTGATTCGATCCGAGGACGAGGAGCGACGAGAGGAACTATATCCCAATACGGTAACTATTGTGATCAATTTTGCCCGAAAGTACAAATACGTAATGTGAGAAAATTAAAAATTACAAATATCATTCTATTCAAAAGTTGTTATTAGTATAAAGAATATATTACAATGATTTAAAAAAAAGCAGAAAGCAAAGATATGAAATAAACTACATATTTCAGACAAACATGTTAAATATATATAAACTTTGAATTTAAAATATTAATAATTGATATAAGAAACATAGCTCATAACATTAAAAAGTTTAATATCAAAATCAACAATGGCTATCTGATATTCTGATTTTTTTTTCTTCTGTTAATATTGTATTATTATTCCCGTCAAAAAAATTCGGAAACGATATAAATTCTTAATGCATTTAAAAATTAATATATTTAAAAATTATTATAAAAATAGAAAATAGAAAATCTAAAGAGTAGAGAAAAACTAAATATTAATATTTTAACTTAATAGTACAAAAATTTCCAGCGTAATTATTTTTAGTTCAATTTTTAGATCTTTCAGGAAAAATGCAGATTTTATTATATTAAACACGCGCGCGCGCGCGCATTTAATATATAATACATATAAAAATGTAATCTAAATAAAACTTATTATCGCAATTACTAACTTCATATCGATATAAAATTAGAAGTCATCACAAATTTAATTATTTTTTTCATTTTGTATTTGTATCAAGAAATTGAATCCTTTGCATGAGAAGTATTAGCGGGATTTACATGTTTCTCGGGTTTTCTTGCGCAGGTGGATTGCAAGAACATAACAATGGATAATTGCGACATGAAAGACGAGATGGCGGCGAATGAAGAACGAGAAGAGGAGGAAGAAGAGGAAGGAGATCGTAAGAAGGAAACCAAAATGGGTCAAGCGCAAGGATCGCAAACACAGATGCAGGCGCAAGTCCAGCAAACCGATATGCAAGCCGATAGGTGAGAACACAATCCTTTCTCTTGCTTTTAGTTAGATAAAGGTTGAGATTCACGACGAGATATTCTTTTATAAACATACGTATTCACATTAAATATGTAAGCTGCAACAACATGTAAAAACAAAGGGAACGACATGACGTTTCGAATTGATCGAAGAAAGTATGTAATTGTATAAATTGTTATATTATATTATGTTCTTGCTTAACAGTATAAACGGCTACTTGACTTTAGATATGACAATTTAAAGATAAAGATGGTAGATTGAGCTTTTAATTTAAAATGTATGTGTAATTTTTCTGGTGAAGATTTCTATTAAAGGTTCTTGGAAAAGAGTTGGGTTCTATTTTGTAAAATTATATATAATTTTTAAAAAGATAAATTGTTGAACCGACTGATTCTGAAATATTTATAGAATTTTATTTCATTATAATTAATAATTTGAAAACGATAAACAATATAACTGTAATTGTAATTGTAAATTGTAAAAATAATCCTTCAATTTTTCTTTTTCTTAACATCTGATAAATCAAAAATTGTTGTTTTGATCGTATTTTTTTTTTTTAAATAAAGTAATAAATACCAAATCTTTTATAACAAAAATTGATTTTTGAGCATTTTGTCAAAAACATTTGTTAAATCAAAATCGAAATAAAAATTGTCACGTCTTACATGCTGTTATATGTGAATATACAATATTTTTTGTTATATCATGTCATGTCGTCATCATACAATATCGGGTACTTTCCAGCAATGTACACGAAACTGTGTAACACAGTGTACGACCCAGTGCTTTCCAACTTTGACACAAATCGACACAATCGTACACAGCTAAAATGCTGTGTTCGACTGTGTCGGCGTTTTGTGTCACTCCATGGATACTAACAGTTTTACATTTGGTATTTACATATTTTTCTTTTCTATGAAAGTCGAAGTGGTATTCCAGTAGGAGGTAAACTTTCAAAGAAACTTAGAAAAAAAAAACTTAAAAAAACTTAAAACTTTGAAAGAGCTATGTGAAGTGACTGCCCTGCACTCTGGCGATAAAGTAAAAAAGCTAAGCAGCGTTCCAGCTACAAGTCGACACTGTGTAACACTGTGTCACACAGTATATGACTGTGTTTCGTTGCTGGAAAGTACCCATCATGAATTGACCCTAAATCGACAATGATAGAACTATGGAAATGTCTCGATAATATCTTTAAGATTTTATCGCGCTATTGGCAATAGAGTGATAAAACATCAAGCTATAACAAGCTATAACAAGCTATAACAAGAGTGAGCGCATCTAAATTTTTTATTTCCGAAAATTAAAATAATTAAAATAACAAATATAAAATTCGTCCTATCATTAAACAGATTATTGAGTTATTGCAATGATCTTGGAAAAGATTTAATCATTGCAATAACTCAATGACAATAATCTGTTTATTGATAAGACGAATTTTATGTTCGTTGGAATAGATATTAAGATGATAGTATTATGACGAATAGGACGGACTAAAACGACGGCAAGAAAACTTTCAAGAAAAGACGCAGACACCATCGCAAACTCCTTCCATAAGCGACCTTTTTACAACAAAACTTTAGGAAATTACGTCAGTCAAAGATGTAATATAGTGTATTATACTTTCGCGGATATGAGACTAATATCACGCAGCGCTATATGTCAATATGATTAATAAGATAGAATCAAGTTACATGCAAATTCGGGGCGTGTTGAGTTTCTAATACATAACTCGTATTAAGTGTGATACAAAAGTATCAATTATACCATAATCGTTATTAGATAACATTAATTAATTTCGTGAAATGTTTCATGATATCATATATCGTACAAAAAATATCATAATAACGATATCATGATTGAAAGTGTAATAAAGGTTGATTTAAAAATAGCATGTATAATGTAATATTACATTAACCAATCTTAATAGACATCTCTCTTAATCAATACATTATGCATCAATAAAAAAAAGAAAAGTTAAATTAATATCTAAATTCTATAAATAAGATCAAATATTATTTGTTGGAATTAAAAGTTACGAAACTTAAAGCTTAACATCTACTTAAAGTATGCTTCATATTAAAAAAAAAATAAGATCTATATTACATGAAATGGCAATGTCATGCTTAATAAAGTCAGTTTTTATCGTAAGATTCTACAGACGACTTTATATTGAAATCATTGATGTCATAACGATCGCTTAAGCAAATTCGAGAAGATATTATAGCAGCATAAGATCCACAGGACCTGAAAATCATTAATTAATTAGCATATCTACGTATCTTGCATCTCACATATATGCATGTTACTTATTTAATTAATTCTCAATAGTCTTAGTCGTGAAATTTGCAATTACAAAGCAGTTTGATAACTGGATAAACAAATTGACACATACCACACCTCTATATTCATATAGAAATATTAATAAGTAAAATCTTTTTCATTCGATATTTTTATTGGTGTATAGAACAAATCAACATAGTAAATTATTGATGTCATTTTTTCTGATTTTGAATATTCTTCAAGAGCTCTTTTTTTTAAATTTTATACAATATTTATTATCCAATCGATACAACTTATTTAGTATATAATCTTCAAACTTTTATATAATCTTCAAGTATATAATCTTCAGTATATAATCTTCAAACTTTTGAAAAATATATAATCTTCAAACTTTTGAAAAATATATCTACAAAGTTTTTTCTTTAATTATAAATATTATTAGATATCCCAAAAAGCAAAGAAATAAGAAAAACCTATTATTTTTATTCAGTCAATTGAAAATATATTTAAACAATATTAAATATATTTAAACAAAAGATAATGAGAAGTATTGAATACGAATATATAAATTATATATTCATATAATCATATGCAAATGTCTATATTACTATATAGAACCCAGTTTATTTTTTTTTAAATAATCACTGTTTAACTTTCCTAAACTCAATGTCGAGCTAAGCGAATATATTCCAGTATAAATATTAACAATATAGAATAACTTAATTAAAAAATTTTGAGTGTTATTTTAAACTGGTTATGTATATACTACCATATATAATACTCATAAAAGTCAGATCAATATTTCTTAATGCTGTATTATTGATGAGAAGACATATTATTTTATACATTTCTTTTTTCATTTACTTAAAAATTCGCATAAGGTAGGTCAATATAACCAAATTAAATAAATAATATATTTTGCGAACAAAAGATTAGTCCCAGAGATTATAAATATTTATCTTTACAATACATTAATTAAAGAAATAAAGAGATGAAATATTATTGCGAGTAGAGGGAAAAATGATAAATGAAAAGATTATTATATAAATTAAGATTATAAAGATAGGTATATAAAGGGAATTTTTTTTTTTAGTATATAGACAAAAAAAATAATATGTATACGAAATATCTTTTCAACACGAAAAGTTTATATTTGGAGAGATTAAATTATTTTGACTTTTAACTTACAGTTTTTAGTGAGCACTGATGCGTTTTTCATCGAAATACAATATAAGCTGCTGATTAATTATAACAAGCTAATTAATTCATGTGCAGCTATATGAAATTCTATGACCGCAGAGTAAAATGAAACTTGTTGAAATACGCAGTACGAAATTGAATGAGTATATAATTTCGTGTACGATATTTTCAACAATCATCCACGTTATATACAAAAAGTCAACGATATATGCATTCTGCGCGCGCGCGCGATATCGGTACGTCAAACCGAAGCTAGTGGAATTCACACACGCGCGCACATACATACACTTGAAATTGATGTATTGGAATGATTTCAATATGAATGATTAAATAACCAAAATTTCTGAATCGCGGATATGGTTTATGCAATCAATAAAATTTAATTCAATTTGGAATGCGATGAACACCGACGCCATGTCACGTCAAATGAGATTTGATTCCCTCATGACATATTACTAAATCTATAATCTGTCGAGCAAAAATGTCAGAAAATTTTTATCATGCTATATTATACGGACGTTAGAGACATTTCAATGGAATGTAATTATTATTGAAAGCAAAATATAGCGATAAAACGATGTAAGAGAAAATATAAAATAATTTCAAAATTAATTATTTCAAAATTAATTATTTCAAATTAATTATTTGTAGTTTACTGAAATTAAGCACCAACAATTTGCAATTTAATAAAATGTCGGATATTCTCATTAGATTAATATTTATAAATTACGAGCAATATAAACAACAATCATATAATTGTAATATGAAGTGGTGAATTTTTATGTTCAATTATTAACGCGGACATTGATAAATAATAATTATTGGCAAAATGCAAGTTGGTTATATAATCCTTAACATATCATCGTTGCCGATAATGAGATATTTATTCAATATCGCCTCATCAATTTCGATACATGTTTAATGTATCGATGTCATTGTATTAATCTTATGCGTGGTAAGCTGAACGGCGCTTGCAATGGAGCAACAAACATCGAAATGTATGCAGATTTATACAATACGCGTAATTCAACCCCGATACCGATAAGTATGGGGTCAACTTTCCAGCAACGGAACAGTCATATACTGTGTGACACAGTGTTACACAGTGTCGATTTGTGGCTGGAACGTTGCTTAGCTTTTTTACTTTATCGCCAGAGTGCAGGGCAGTCACTTCGCATAGCTTTTACAAAGTTTTAAGTTTTTTAAAGTTTTTTTTTAAGTTTTTTGAAAGTATACCTCCTACCGGAATACCACTCCATAGAAAGGAAAAATGATACCAAATGTAAAAATGTTGGTATCCATAGAGTGACACAAAACGATGACACAGTCGAACACAGCATTTTAGCTGTGTACGATTGTGTCGATTTGTGTCGTAGTTGAAAAGCACTGGATCGTACACTGTGTTACACAGTGTTGCCTGTGTACGTTCTGGAAAGCACCCATGATAACGTCACTAATAAGCTAAAACATTCTCGTTACGGCAAACAATACAAATTCTCATTTTTGGCTGTTTGACGAGAGAAAAATAAGTGGGCGTCTTATTTTGAAACATGAATCAATCCACTTAAGTGTTAATAATGAAGTGACACATACACACATAAAACAAGAAGTGCATTTAATTAAATTGGCAATTATAGTTATACCTAGCGGCAAAATTAAAGCTGCTAAAGATATTGTACATCTTTATTTCTTATTTCTGAAATTGTGTAATATAGATTTTTCTTACCGATAATAAAATAATTATAAACAGTTACAAGGTAAAATATTTTTAGTATTTTTGAATTAAATTTCAATAATTTTGATTTTTTAAATTTCAATAATTTTGATTTTTAATCGCCATATAATAACTCTAAGAGTCAGAGAAAACATTTCTCTCATATAATATATAACATCTTATATATAACAACAAGGCTATCTTTTGTGCTTTGTTCTGAAAAAAATGAAATATATTGAAGATTCCTACACTAAAAAAAATTTAGTTGAATATTTTCAAAAAAATATTCTGTTGTAGTAACTGTACATTGTTGTACTGAACTCTCTGTTTTGATGGTTTGAATAACCTTTGTTTACATCAACAAATTATTTCGTAATATTTTATTTATATTTATTTGAACGTATCGGACTAAATAATTAGTTGGGCAAAGCAAATTTTGCCTTTTTTAACCAAATTTTTTTTCAGTGTATAGCAATTCAAGTGCATCTGAAAATCAGTTCAATCGAAACACCACGATATAATACATGTGAAAAGCCTCATGTGTTATTGTCAAGGAATCTGATCATGAAAGAAGCAATCAAATGGAAGGCAAGGTTTTCAAAAAGCGAAACGTATTATAAAAGAATAAAACACAACTATGCGCAGCACACACACAGACACAATTTCTATCATTTTATTATATTCTATTTTTGTATCTATTCTATTTTTTATTTTAACTTTATTTTTATATATTTTATTACTAACAAATAAAGTCGTGTCAAAAAGAATTCGATAAATGTAACAACTGTGTGGACAAAAAAAATCTACAAAATGTTACGTAATATATCATGGACGAAAATTTTTTATTTCTTTTTTATGTGCACAGATTATATTTTACATGCTTTAAACAATAAATATTCACAAATGCGATGTAATTTTATAGTAAAGTTATGCAAGATATAGAATGTCAACATACATTTGCTTAAACAAAAATAAAAAATATATGCATCTATTATATAATCCAAAGAGACTAAAATAACAAATATTTTAGTATACGAGTATATATATATATATATATACAGATGAGAAGATTCACCTCGAATGATCTTGACCTTGATATATGTCAAGGTCAAGTTTATATATTGATATATATAAACTTGATGTATTGTCAAGGACAACCTTGAGTAAAAGGTCCTTCAAAAGGTTTTATAGCCGTCGCTCGTTGTTTATTAAAAAACTATTAATAAATAAAACTTCATACAAATTAAGATTCGAACGTTAACTGACAATTAAAAAAATTATCATTAGACACAGTTTATGAATATTACTATCCATACTACACACACTCACATTTAGACAAAAATATAAATCTTTAATGAGTGTTCAAAAATGTCAAAAATTAAAAAGTAAATATATAGGCGAAAATTATGGTTCCACATAGGCTTACAACTTTTTACGTGAAGTGAGGTTTACATGTAAACGAAAGTAAATCTCTAACGTACGCAAAGTTGCAAATCCATATAGAATTGTATATCAAGAGACACGGTAGTGTCTCGCGCCAAGTCACGCGCAGCAACAGCGAGTATAGATCTCGTCACACTGAAAGCACCGAGCAATGTGGGGTGGACCTTGCCTCATGCGGAAAGTTGCAAATCGATGTCGAAACTCTTTCTCGCTCTGACACCTACTTTTCAATTTATGACATTAAACACTCGCTACAAAGGTTTGTATGTTTATCTAACAATAAATGAGTATGTGTAGTATGGATAGCAATATCCGTATAAAGTATGTCAATATTATTTTTTCATGTTCATTGAGTCTACATTCGAACCTTAATTTACATAAACCTTCATTTGTTAATAGCTTTGTAATAAACAAGTGGCGGCTAAAATCTTTTGGAGGTTACTTAGAGTCATAACTTTGACAAAATATCAAAATTATTCGATTTTGAATCCTCTCATCCACATATTTACCAAATTCTTTTATATGTAATTATAAATCTTCGTATTGTGTAATTATCAATTTGAGAAAAATATCAGTTTTATATGTGAGAAGTTTATAAAAGATCAAATTTTGGTATGGCAAATTAGCGTACTAATGAGCGTGAGGATAAAAAAGTTCATATAAACATATGTCCAGAAAAAAGCTTCTATTTTGGATTAAAGGTTTGTTAAAATATCTTGAGTTTTGTAAATTTTGCTATTTATTATAATTATTATTATTAGAATCAACGTTAAACTGCAAACAAATCACTTAAAGTACGTGTTCTATAAATGACCTTCGTGAATAATATATCCCTCACCGCGTCTTATCATTGATAGCTGCTTGTGTACAAATATTCCGACAATATTTCGCTTTAAAACTTTGAATAATACAGTTTTGTAGAAATTATACATTTTTGCAAACATTTAAATAATTTAATTAATTAATTTGTAATGCTTATTTTGATAATAATGAACTCTAGAAAATTCATTATTAATATCTTAAGAAGCATATAATTCAGAATAGAAGCTTATCTGGACACGTGTCTATATGAACTTTTTTTATCCTTATAGTCAATAAAATGCGCTATTAAAATTTGTCCAGATCTTTTATAAACACCTTGTACATGCTAAAAACGCGAAGAGTCTTGAAATCAATATTGCTCGAGATGAAAAGATTGTGAGAACGTTCAATGCAAATTCCTCATCGCTTGTAAAATATAAAGAGCGGAATACCCTTTGAGACGTTCTTTTATGTCTGTAGAATCGTGACAATTTTCATTTTGGAACTTCTCTTTTAGATTTTCTATTTTAAAACTTTCTTTTTGTTGTACAAAACATGGTAGTAATAGAAGAGAAAACTAAGTAATAAACCAGGAGTGTTTATGACTCGTTCATGATGTGATCCTGACAGTTCTCGCGCCAAGGTCGGCGCGTGTTTATAGATACCCGATGGGTCCGAATTGGTCCTTGCTTGACAAAACTGACCAGCGTAAAATTTCTTTTTTTTTAAATAAAAAAGGAATTAGTCGAAAACGAGTGTTACGACGGATCGGACGGATCAGATGACGAATGCTCGAGACGATCGACTCGAAAAGGACGATTATTCATCGAGGTAGCAACTCTTCAGTTTAATCTTTTTTTTTTCTTTCGCTCTAATTTTATTATAATAAACAGTGTTTTTCTATATTCTATTCATTTATTGCTTATATATCCTACCGCCGTAATTCCCATTTTACAGGTCTATATGACTTTTTTTATCCTTATAATCAGTAGAATATGTTATTAAAATTTGACCAAACTGTTTATAAACACCTTGTACATGCTGAAAACACGAAGAATCTTGAAATCAATATTGCTCGAGATGAAAACATCGTGAGAACGTTCAATGCAAATTCCTCATCGCTTGTAAAATATAGATAGCGAAATACCCCTTGAGATGTTCTTTTATCCATATAATTTCCCTTTTTGCTCTTGCTCTTTCTTAAGTATTTATCTGTCCGATTCTTATATACGTTGATGTTTACGATGACATGACATACACGCAGTACACGCGCACAAGAAAAACGTTTGGAAGATTTGTAGAAGTGGGATACGCCTGCATATAGTATTAGGGTACAAAGCAACCCACAAGAGACTCGATCCATTTCTTATATTTTTCAATAGATCCTAACTTCAAAACTTCTTATTATTCTTTAAATTCAAAATGTTGTCATCCTATTCACAATAACAATAAATTCAGCTCAAAATTAAGTCTTACGCACAACATCGTTGCAACAAGTTAGAGTAAAAATAACAAGAAAACATGTAATTACATATACAGGGTGTCCCAAAATTATCGGATATCCTTTTAATATCGGATTTTTTGGCCAATTTGGAGACAATTTTTCCTCAATGAGAATGTCGAGGGAGGTCATCATTTTTTGCAAGTTTCCATTTTCTGCCATCATACATCTTTATAATTAACCCTTTATAATTAACCCTTAAATTAAATTTCTATTAAAGTAAACTTCACCTAAAATTAATTGAAGAATGTAGTTTTGTCTCAATCTTCTAACTCTACAAAATTTAGTTTATGAAAAGTCCTTTTTCAATCGTTTATAACTAGGAAATTATTAATGCCTCAACATTCACTGAGGAAAAATCGTCCCCAAGTTGGCCAGGGAATCTGCTATTAAAAAAGGACATCTGGATTTTGAGATACCTTGTGTGTGTGTGTGTGTGTGTGTGTGTGTGTGTGTGTGTGTGTGTGTGTGTGTGTGTGTGTGTGTGTACAGGGTGGACCATTTTATTCAATCCACGCAATTATCTCCCGAACTAAGCGTTGTTTGAAAAAATGTTTCAAATAGAACTTACTCTGTTTCAAGGGGGACATCTTATTATGGACACAATTCCTATCTAGGTAGAGGTGCCTCCGAGATTTCAAGGTGATCTTTGTTCTATTTTTTTAAATGGAATCACCCTAATTTTTTTATATAAATAGATTTCTCGCAATTTTTGACATAAAAAGTTATAAGGGTAGGATGGCCAAAAAGTGAATAGTTTACAAGATATTTTATACTTTAATTTGACATAATTTTACATAAACCATGAAAGATCTCGTCAAATGTTTATTTTTTTATTACCTTACCTTAGTACTTTTATGCACAAAATAATGAGAGGAATCAATTGGTGTAAAGGAAACAAATAGTAGTATTTAAGAAAAAATATGTAGTAGCTATTTGCAAATTACATATTTTTTTTAACAACTATGTGTTTTCTTTAAACCAATTGATTCCTCTCATTATTTTGTCCATAAAAGTATTGAGGTTAGATCATCGAAAAATGAATATTTGACGAGATCTTTCATAGTTTATGTAAAATCATGCCAAAATAAAGTATAAAATATCACATAAACTAGTCACTTTTTGGCCATCCTACCCTTATAATTTTTTATGTCAAAAATTGCGAGGAATCTATTTATGTAAAAAATTATGGTGATTCTATTTAAAAAAACAAAGATCATCTTGAAATCTCGGAGGCACCTCCACCTAGATAGGATTTGTGTCCATAATAAGATGTCCCCCTTGAAACAGAGTAAGTTCTATTTAAAACATTTTTTCAAACAACGCTTAGTTCGGGAGATAATTGCGTGGAATGATTAAAATGGTCAACCATTTGTGTGCGTGCGCGTGCGTGTGTGTGTACACACATATATATATATATATATATATATATATATATATATATGCATATAAAAAATTATAATATAATAATATACACTGCAATTATATAATAAAATCATAATTCATATATTATTCGGTTTTAATTCATCAATTAATTACATAATACACATGCAATGTCATGTTTCTTTAATTATACAATATTACCTCACTTTATATAAGATTGTCCGCTATATATATAATATTAAATGAAGCAACGAACTTATTTTCTTTTCAAAAACTATCCTCATGAATCTTTCCAGCAGTTCGTTCAAAACAAAAACGAGATGATAATAAGGATGAATGAGAGAGAATAAGAGCGAATGATTTTTAGCATTAAAGCTTGAGCGCCACTAGATGTCGCCAGATGATCGTCTTCAGATAAAGAAACTCGCTTGCTCGAGAAATGATGAGGATGATATCAATGTCATGAAGTAAAGTGAAAAGTGTTTTAATGAAATAAAAAAAAAAAATATTGCATTCGCTTTAAAGAAAAAAAATCTGTTATTTCTAAGAATCGTTAAATTTTCAGAAGTTCATATTTCTGTTTCTTTGAATATACATTCATCAACTGATCAATTAAATCACACAGTCTCGTTTAACAGTAACAAAATTAATTATCTGAAAAATTTCGGTAGAAAAAATGGTCGATAGAAAAAACAACAGATAGTCGACAGAAAAAAAAACAACGCGTCGATCAAAAACCGCAGTTCTAAGGCTGTTCTATTTTCATGAAAAATCTCATCAACACGTCGAAATACAATATTGTACCATTTGCAATTATTGGAACATCATTCTATCTCTAAATTACATGAGAGAGTATCAGTATTATCTTTATAAATTTTCCGAGAAAAAGCTTGCTACACGACTAGCATCATGTTACATAAAAAATATGATATAGCGTAATGTATAAAAATATGCAATTATTATGTACCATTGAAAAAAGTAATGAAGCCTTGAAAACTCTGAAAAATGACTTTGAAAAAAAAGTTTCTTTGCACCATTTTCGCGCTTCGAAACCATTCAAATTATGTTTGAAATATTTTTCCATATTCTCAAAAATAAAAAGATAATTAGATGTCTTTTGATGGAACACCTTCTAGAGTATAATATACAATATTAAAATTCAATAAAGTATAAAGCTAGTTATCTTTACTTGAATCAATATTAATATTAAATATGCATAAAAATAAATTACAAGGATATACATTGCTTTTTAAAACAAAATTATGATCAATTAATTGCAGAAATTATTTATATATGATTATGTTTTAACGTGTTTTATTGTTTTCTGTAATATTTTATCCATCGACAATTTGCAGAAAAAAAGATGGCATCATACAACATCGATAAAATAGCAAATTATGTATGTCATATTATATCAAATATCGCGATACAATTTCTTAAGAAAGTAAGAAGCCGCGTGTAAAACATTTTGACTCATATTTTTTTCTCCTTATAAAAAAAAGGTCACTTAAGTTTTGAATCGACATGAGCAATATTGATGAACTCGTTGACAATTATTATCATTAAAGCTAACGAGATAAGAGGCGTAAAAAAAATTAAATTGAATTAAATCTCACTTCGAGATTTTAATTCGGATAAACCCCTCTGACCCCCCTAAAGAATCATAGACGAGAAAAATATCGGGCCGAAGTCGCTGAATCGGGAATCGAACCCGATTCTTGGTAAGAGCAGTCGCCCTTTGAAATTTATATTAATATTATTATATACTACATTTAACTATACATTTAATTCTTACTAATCTTTTAAAGTAAATAAAAATTATTTGGCTGAAAATTATAGCTGTAAAAATTATGTTAAAATTGCTTTAGACGTGTGTTAGATTTGTAAAAGCGCATGTTCTCATTTTCGCTTATATTAAATATGTGTAGAAATTCAATACGCTTAATAAAACTTGATATCAAATAGCTAAACGCGTTGCGTTGTAGTGGAGAAATTAAATTATAACCTAATCTATATCAAATAGTTATGCTTTTAATGCTAAACACACATGTAGGAATCGAAATTTTATTAATATTGTCTAAGAAAAGTTTTAGTCGCTGTAAGTATCACGGCAATCTAGACAAAATTGTGCATTCGATGTAACAATATTCTTTTGTTTGATAATTCGATATACGCTTATATATGTGTGGTATGGCAGAATATGTAAATAATTCGTTGGAAAACTACGTTGCTTTATATCGTACATAGTACCGTGTGATGTGTATTCATATACATCTATAAATTAATAAATTTTTAGAAGCAAATATAGTTTACTTTTTTTTAGAATATTTTTAAAATACTTTCTTTCGGATAATGTAATATTATGCTTTGTTTGTTTTTAAACAGATGATAATAAGTTGAAAGTTAATAATACAACAGATGATAAAAGTTGAAAGTTAATAATACAACAGATGATAAAAGTTGAAAGTTAATAATACAACTTTTCATAAAACTGAAACTCATGAGGGTGACTACAAGTGCTCGTCACTTTATTTATTTTGTATTTGGTCAGTAAGACATTAATATGTATTTGTCATATTGAATACATGCACACAGATAAATAAAAACCAATATCCCAGTTGGATGCCTTTGACAGGTGAGATAAAACTATAACATTTTCCAGAAAAAGAACGATCGGGACTCTGGAATTATGGGTCTCGTATTTTACGAGATCGCAAAAGTCAATATGAAACAGGGCTGTCCAACGCAAAATGGATAGAAAAGAGCATTTTTTAATACCACTCTCTGGCAGAGCACCGAGCAAGCTATAAATAAAAATAAAAAATGTATAAAAAGTGTCCTATACAACTTGGATAGACACAAATCACATTTTCTAAATTGAATAAAAATACAATTTTATTTATATACTATTATTCACTCTATACTGTTAACTTTTTTTAAATAACCATTTTATAAATATATATATATATATATAAAGTTCTATTTCTAATATAAGAATGTATTTTTCAAGTAAAAAGCAAACATATATAATCGAAAATTTCATATATCCTAATCATTTAATCAATAATAGCATTATAAAAACTAAATAACAAATTCGAGATACGGCAAAAATATTTTTGAATCACGAAAACTTCTTTTACTTATAGTCGTAATGAAAGAAAGAATGGCTTCTCCATCGTGTTCACAAAAGGAAATTGCTTCAGTAGTGCTGCTTTTAACATCGCAATAACTTTTACCAGACATTTTTTCGCACTCAATTTATCAATTCTATTTTCTTTTTAATGTGCAAAACTATTCTTTAATATATTTATTCGTGGATTCATATATTAAATTTGATTATTACATTATGAATTAAAAATAAATAATGTTGACCACAATAAATGATATTACACGAATAAAAAATTAGCAAAAAGAAACAAAAGAAGAGGATGAAGAAATGAAGAGAGAGAAAGAAAAAGGAGGAAAGTCAAGAGAGGGGGGGAGAGGTACAGAGAGGTGAAAAAAGAGAGGAAGAAAAGTAAGAGAAAGATAGCAAGTAAAAAAATTGACGGGTGAGAGAAAAAAGGATGAGAAGAAAGGAGTGAGAGAGAAAAGCAAGAGAGCAAAAAAACAGAAGAAAAGAGAGAAAGAATGAGAAAGAAAAGTAAAGAAAGGTAAGTAGAGAAAAGAAAGAAGAGAAAGAAACGAAAAGAAGTAAAAGAGGAAAAAAGAAAAAAGGAGAGAGGAAAGAAGAGGCAGAAAGAGGGAGAGGAACAAAGAAAAAAAAGAAAGAGAGGGAGGCAGGAAGAGAAAGAGATAAAAAGGAGAGTGAAAAAGAGAAGGAGAAAATGGAAAGAGAGGAAAAAAGGGAGAGAGAGATAGAAAATAAAAAAGAAAGAGAGAAGAAGAGAGAGAGAGAAACATATGTGGCATATCAAATCGATATGCATATTTTACATTTTCAGCGATCGCATTGCGAGTAATTTGTCAGGAGAATTTAACTTATTAGTTTTATACGACGAAGCCTTTAAAAATTTTGTGTAGCAGATTTATTTTAATTACAATTAACATTTAAATTTCAAGATGTGAATCAATTTTTATAACATTTAAATATAATAAAATCCTTATCTAATTACTAATCCACTAATTACTAATTACAAATTAAATAATTATACTTACTTGATTATTAAAACACGCTATTATAAATTAATAATAGATTTGTATATTCTAATTATGTTAATAAAAATAAATACTTGCAAAATATTAGTTTCTATATACATATGAAATGAGCAATGTATATATTAAAAATTAAATTAGATATTAAAAATTAAATTAGATGTTTAAAATAAAAATACTTGTTTATAAATAATACAAAATCGTATTTTTTATTAATATTAATCATTGAGTTTACAGTATACAATTAAGATTAGGCTCTTTTGTCAAAATGTAGGAAACAACGTAAAATGTAGAACTCTGACAAGTTGCCGAAACTTGCGATTCTGGACGCTAAAAGCTCCTATCAAGTTAATGGGTTTTCGACTGTTTGCTACAATATTTCATTAATCTAAATGATGTGCAAAGGGCTATGTCGTTATCTTTTTAATAGAAAAAGCGCTATGATGATTGACACATTGGCGATATTTTGAAACGCTTCGTCATTCATTTTAAAATTGTTTTTATCTATTAGCAATACATCAATATGTGTGTTAACTTTAGAATATAAACTGTTTTATTACATGAAAATTCATGATCCACCGTTTCCATTATCAATATTTATTTTTCACGAAGCAATAAATCTTTTTATGCAAAAAATCTATTAAAATATTTCAGGAAAGTCAATAAATTTTAGAAAAAATAACCCAATATTGCGTTATTATTATCATATAATCAGTTTTTCTAGTATTAATTTTATGTCATCGGCTCCTCCTCTACGTTACTTTAAACATGATATAAAGAGGATTTAATGATTGTAGGATCAAATAGGATAAAGACTGACGAGTAACTATCTTCTTGTTTTTTTTCCACAGAAAATCTTGTTGTTAAGGAAAAAAGGCTTTTTAATAGGATTGAGAGGATTTAAACTTGATAAGACCAAATCCGATTGCGAATCATGTAAAGTGATTTATAATCAAAATCACATACGCGAGTATGCCTCAAACATTTATATCTCTGTTCTGACTGTTAACTAGTTCAAGGCAAATTCACGATTAATTTTATGACGGACGCATTGTTAATTTGTCTTGACGATAAGCACAAATTAAAGTCGATGAAATCACAATTTGCATTCACATATAATCGTATAATTTTGATCTATAATAATGTTAGAAAGATAAATATATTGCATTAATACTATTAAACTGCTTTAGTATAGCGATAATATAATCTCGTACTTCTTACTATATTTGTCGTGGAATATGCACTATAAAATCTGAATTTGTCAAATATTTTTCAATTACAAGCTTATATATAGCTTCATTACATAGCTTATTTGAATCTCGAATCCAATTAGATTTATATATACATATATTGTTAATAGAGAAACATATATTGTTAATAGAGAACGTGCACTCTTTTAAAGTCTGAGAAAAATTCAATACACAAGATTGTGATTGGATAAAGTGCCCTCGTAAACAATAGAGAATGTGGTTAAACAAATAACATCGCAATAGAATTGTATGTAACGCACATCAAGATATCGAGCCTCTCGATGATATGTATTAAAATGTAACATACATCATTCCCGATCCATTTACCAGAAAGAGCATCCTATGCGTTCCGGTTCAATGTAGCACGTTTATCGATTCACGTTACGATTGCACGTCATTTGGACGTGAAACAGTGAATTTCCGATAATGTATGGAAATTGATCTCTATGATATTAGCAGACCATTCTCAGAATTATGTCAAAATTGTGAAAAATAGTATGCAAACTTCACAGAGGTTGGACATCGACGATGGATTTATACGATGATGGTTTAAATAAAACACATTTAACTTTATATCCATCGTGTCTATCAAATGTGAAAGAGAGAAAAGATCGTTGATGATTGCTTTAACGATCACGTAAACCCCGAAAAATATTATTATTTCTAATTTCCTAGAATTTCAAATTCTAAATGATAGAACTCTCATTCATGTGAAACAAAGTATAAAATGTAATGAGTACCGAGATAACTCCATTTATCATTCTTATTTATCCTTTTAAAATATGTAGTTCAGTTTATAATTTGTGTCTCCTTTCATGAATCTAATATGTCCAATTTACTTCATATTCAAATTTGCCCTACAATATAAAATATAAGTAATCATGACGAATGTGAAGTGCAATTTGCATTTCACAGCACCTTCTTAAAATAAAAAGAATGTAAGATGGAAATTCACAACAAGAAGCGTTGAAGAAAATTATTTTCCCAGTGCGATAAGCAAAAGTCGTTTCATTATAGTAACAAAATAGACGATCGTGTCGCAACGATCTTGCTAAATCACAACCAATATTTTAATCGAAAATCTCGTTGACGCCAAGGCTGCATGCGACTATAACTTAGCTGTTTCATCGACGTTACACCGTCGCTTGAATAAACCGTAATCTACCAATAGCAAGCACGAGCAAAATATGAAAACGGTCAAGTAAACGTGACAAGGGATTTGAAATATCGGTCATTTGACGCGGCCCACAGACAGATACGGTATTTTTTGGCTCTTATGGGATTTATTTCCCATTTCCAATACATACCAACCCCGATTCCAATTGTAGCTTTATTGTAAAACCATTGAACCTTGGCCTTTTAAAGTTATCATTTCGCGCTTGCCATACTGTTACATGTATGTCAATAAAAGGTGATAATTTTTCGAAATCTGAATTTAATAGTTCCTAGGGATCTGCAAGGTAATCAAATAACATTGACATGTTACCACAAATAACCATTAACGTAGTTTAGATATCACCCATTCAGCTTTGATACTTGAATGTATTAGATATGCATTCACCTATTTTATACGATATTCCTCTTTTTTATGGCGTTACAACCCTTGTAGGCCTTGACCTACTCCTCTATATGTATCTGCGGTGTGTGCCTTTTTATAGTTTTTCCGCAGACATACATGAGACTTACAGTTTTATGCCGGTTTCGAACGGCCAGATTAGAGGTGTTCTCATATAAGATACTCTCGGTGGTTTGCCATTGCCTGCCGAGAAGTGGCGATCGAATAGATCCAAGATGTGTTTCTAGCCGGATTTGAACGCGCCTCATGTATAGAGAGCGGACGCACAACTCTCTGTGCCACGATCGCACACATTTTATATGATATAGGAAAAGATATTTGTTAAGTTTTTATCATTACAGATAGATATATCATAGATAGATACGCTATATTTTATTGTAAAAAATTCTTCTCTTGATCTTTCTTGATTAAAATTTTATTTAGTTTTTATATAAATATGTTTCTTTAGATAAAAATATCCAATATAAATGCGTGTAATTTGTTCATTAAATGTCGTATCATAACTGATATATGTGTATATAAATAATCTCTCTTGGCACGATCGCGCTGCTATATCGTTAGCGTTGCACACGTTTTCATCGGCGATAAAGTTTATTTCGTCCGCTGCGCTTTGATTTCGGCCTTCGCAGTAGTATATACAGAAATATATACGGCGTTTGTTTTCGTGTTGCACCTGGCCGCAAGCTTGCATCGCTGCGACGCCACGCATTGCTCGTAAAACGGCGCCCGACAATAGGCGCCGGTGCGAAACGATTGACGTTAATGTCTCGATGTATGTATGTTGAAATTCGAACGCGTAGAAAAAGGCGAGCGATTGCACTCTCCGCGATTGTCCTAGTTACATTCAGTTTGAAAACTGCGATTGATGAGAGTTGAAACTGCGGTAATTCAATTATGCACGGTGCAAACTAGCACATTATATATTTTTGTATATTTTTTTAACCGCAAAGTAATATATTAATCTGGATGTACGCATATAGGAATATCACATGTTCATTCACATGTTGCAGCAGTATATAATATTTAAGTATATAAGCATTCTCATAGCTATGTCTGGCATAATATAAAGGTATATGTCATAACATATATGTGTGTCTTGAATATGTCAAATATTTTTAATATGTATAATATTTTTAATTTATTATAATATATAAAGAACTACATATGTATTTTTTTTTAATTAATTAACAGATTTATTAGCACATTTTTTTTATTTTAATTGCACGCGTACGTGCGCACATACATATCTTTGTGTGTAAAATAAAAAATCTAATAAATATATTAATTAAAATATATAGATAATAATAAAATTACATTGTTGCATTTTTAAATGCGTTTATGTACACTATTATTAATCTAAAATCTACCTATAAAGATTTTTATGAATATGATAAAATACTGATATATTCTTCTGTGATGGTTTATAACATTTTAATAATAAAAAAAGTCTGTTAGATTCTGTAAATTTCGTTTAAAATTATTCCAACAAGTACTATTCCAAATGTCCATTAAAATAATTGTACTACGCTCGTTATTTTACAAAAAAGTCGAACATTATGAAACATCTGTAATGCATGGAGAATACATGTTTACGCAACGTGCCAGTTTTTAAAAGTGCTTATATTCTCATGAATTGTGCGCAATCTTAATATTAGGTGTAGCTTTTATTATTTACTGTACATATACACAATATGCGCATTTCAATCAGTGTTCTTCATTGCACTGCGCTTTGCACGCTGCTAGAATCCTGAATCAATCCGAATATTTGCATGCCACTAACAGGATTGCGAATATATTAAAATCAGTTATGATTTTAGTATAAAACATTCCAGTTTTCTTTTTTAACATCCCATTTTAAAATTATGTTAAACAAAGTTAAAATCGAGTACTAGCAATTCTATTTGAAAGATCCATGATGATATGTAAAAAATATTAAAAGTTTAAATAATCTCTTTTTTAATTGGAATAATGGAATAGTATAAACATGAATACATCTGGGGCTGGCAGCCAATGTTATTAAGTAAAAGGATATGTTGAGAAAATAATTTTTACCATTTTAATCTCTCCCAGCTATTTTTCCGAAATATATGTAATGCAATATAGTCAAATATATACAATGTTTTAATTGTGATGAAATGAAATGACGGTGATTACTTCTATGTATGATATATATATATATATAATTAATTATAATATATAATTATAGTATATAACAGTATATAATAGTATATATATTATTCACTGATAAAGTGTATAAAAAATGTACTACTTTGTTTAAAAAATAAAATTCTTACAACGTTTTCATCTAATTTTGTTATTATTAAAGATAACAAAAATAATACAAGATTTAAATTATTATAAGCAAAAATGTAAAAAAAAAACTACAAAAATAGTTAACTAGACTATTTTTTTTTTTAGATTGAACGTAGTATACAGTGCACTATGCATATATATACAATCCAATCTAATGTAATTACCATTACCATAAATTACAATTATATAGGACTATCAACATCACACTTTACGATCTATTTAATTGCGGCACAATTGAAGTTGTCTAAATGTATTAATAGAAAATGCTTAAATATATCTTTTTGCTTGTAGCATTCTGATAAAAAAAAACGTCTCATTATTTAAAAAAATATTTTAGTACAGAATTTTAATTTATTATAAGTTTTTGACTTCTAATTTTTCATTCTATATATCTAAATAGCAATTCATCTTCAAATTAATATCAATGCAAAATGTAATTAATGTATTTTATATCTAAATACGTAACATACATACATTTGCATATTACTTACATATTAAATTTAACTGGAAATGATTTCCAATCCTATACATCTTCGTAATTAAGTATTCAAATTTTTGTAATTTTAATAAAAATCAGCTGCGAATTTGATATAAGGAATGTATTAATAAACTATATTCTGATATTATCGGACTGATTGGGAATATTTTGAAAAATATTTTTCGCCTATTTATTAGCTTCAAAAAAATTAAGCTACAAATATAAAAGCTGGAAGCAAAAACTTATACATCATGGCAAATCTGCGCATATTCATCTCATCTTCCGCGAAATACGAAAGACTATCTTGCACAATCCGAAACGATCATGAGAACCTATAAATAGCGAAATTACGAACCTATATAACTTACAATTAGTTACGGTACGAGTCGTAAATTTTAACTTATTAATTAAAGTGGTGTTTGTGTGCCGCTTTGCATAATTTTGCATTTTCAATTTTATAGTTTTCATGCAGAAATATCTGAAAAATTAACACCCTAATCAAAATTAAAGCGCGTTAAAATATTTTAGGGAAGGGAAAAAATTAAAGAATTATGGATGAAAAATAAGATACAATATATTCATAAGAAATGTAGTTAAAGAAATGTAATTAAAGTAAGCACCTAAACTGTAATATATCAAACTAAAAAAATTAAAAACAAAGGGAGATTTATCCAATTAAAAAAAAAAATTCCATGCTATCAAAATATTAGATTAAATTGTTTTGTCAATGAATTTAAAGTGTTTAATAAATTACTTCTTTTTAGATAAAAAAAATAGATACAAATCAAAATACAAATGTAAATATTTCCCTGCAAAAACATAAATCGCATGTGTCGAACTTCTCCCATTTCGAACAACCGAGAAATATGGGAGGAATAAAACAAGCCTGAACGATACTACTGTTTGCAAGCGAAATGTCAACAATTGAGATTACTTCTTCGTAATCCCAGCGCACAATAGGATTAATCGCAAATCTAGCTGGACAAAACTCGAAAAAATTAATATTCCCGAATGAATTGAACAATGTAGCATGTAGCAAAATATATTCTTGTACAACATGTATCTTATCATAATAAGATCGATAAAACATTCTAAGTATTGTGGTACCAAAAGTAACTGGTTTTTAGAAGCAGATGTTTGTACGGGATACGTTTTATTTTTGTAATTAATAAATTTTATTAATAAATATTTTATAAATTATTATTTTAATTATTATAAATTATTATTTTATGAATTTTAATAATAAATAATGTGTCGCGCCTTCTTTAAATATTTATATGCTTCTTCAAGATATTGTCAGAAAATTGCAAAGTTTAATTTAATTCTCTTATTTATTCGCGTTAAAAATAAATGCAATCCTCCAATAAGTAACACGACTCGTTTCTTCTATATTTCAGAAAAGTTGATACAAGTCCGGATTACACATTGGATTCTGCATTCAGTAGTCAAAGGTAATATATTATAGAATGTCGATTACAAATAAGAATCGCGAAATTAATTGTAAATTGTAATCATACATACACATAAACATATACACACATTTTTGTTTTATAATTTTTTTATATCCTGATTTTATATTACTAGAGAAAAATTATAAGATATTAAAAAATATTTTAGCATATTATACCATATTTGGGGTATAACATTTATATTCTTCATAATAACACATTTTCTTTCTTGAATATAATAGAAAGTATGGATTATTTCATCTATAACTTACGTAATTTAAATATAATTTATTAATATATCATGTATTTTTAATATATCGTGTCTGTGTGACAAAAATAACTACTACGAATAACGAAGGACGCAAGCATCCAAACTCATAATGTCGAGATCCATTAAAACACTCATAATAATTTGGCATCGCTTATAATTTTAATGCCGTTAACTACTCTAGTAAAAAATTAATGTGACTCAAAATATGTTCATGTATCATGTTTATACGATGTCATTAGAAACTGGGAAATTGAATAATTAAAACCGTGAGAAAACCCTGACCCGATTATTCTGTATGTATCCATAACCAGCTTGAGGAGAAAAGAAAAAGTATTAATGGATCTCTATAATTGAAGTAAGAAAGAAAGTCCAGAGAGACGATATTTACAGTGGATTTATACCGTGGCAAAGCGGGAAAATTTCTTAAAATAATGTTCGTTTATACGCTAACGAAAATAATAAAATAGCACAAAATTCGAACGCAAAAAGATATTAATATCAGATTATATGTATAAATGTGTATCCCTACATAATCTATATTGTCAGGGATTTTCATAAAAAACCGCTAGGTTCACTAGGTTGGATATAACATTTCGTCGATATGTCGACCATGAATGTACACATTTAAAAATATTTGCTTGAAATATATAAAATATCAATATGTTGAATTTCTAATTCCAACAAAGATACATCGAATTTTATCTCCAATTCCGCCCTTTTAAATTAGATTATCATTTTAGAGTAGGTATATATTGATGACACAGAAAACAAACTTTTTACATATGTATATATAAAATAAATATATCTTTTTATTTTAAACAAAATAAGAAAAAAATATTTTTTTTTTATCAAAGAGAAAAATCAGTTCAGGATCGCATTAAAATATTTATTATTATTTTTGAGAGTAACAGAAAGCTCTTTTATTTCAAATAAAAATTCTAACATTTTCCTTACTAAATACATTAGGCTCTTGAAAAAGTATTTTTTTATTAAATTCTGCATATGTTATATTTTATCATGCTTTAAAACGTTTTTATTATTTGATTGGACTTGCTCGATCGTATTTTATTTGCTTTGAAGTATTTCTGTTTTTTGACTATTCATTGTGGGTATGTCATTGTATTTTCGAAATACATACAAAAAAGCAATCTAGAATGCAATAAAACAAAAGTGGTTTTTATCATTCAGATTTCATTTCAGTTATTTTGTCAAGATGTGCCCGGTCTTACCAGTAACAAACTCACTGTTTTATTCAATTTTCAACATTTTATAAATTAAACATATATAATCGTAAAATATATATCCAAACATATATATATACAATATATAAATATATATGTATATATATTAATATATATTAATATATATATTAAATATATATTAATTTTAATAAAAATTTGTTATTTTTTAAAGTTTTAAATATAAAAATTTAATATTTTAAGAGGCAAATGTACAATCTTTTTAAAATATAATATAAATCCTCTGCTCTCTTCTCCCCCCCCCCCTCTCTCTCTCTCTATCTATCTATCTATTTATTAAATAATTAGCAAAGAATAATTCCATGCTTCGCATAAAAAGAGCATTAAGGAATTTCGACTAAAAAGATCTAATATAATCTCAATGTGATTAGTTCATCATAAATCCTGCTTTAGCGCGTCGTATACCGCAAATATTAAATATTTTTCCGATATGTATATATCGGGTAAAGTTTGATTAATGCGCGTAGTGTTTCTCAACCTCGTTTAATTTAAAAACGCGGCTTCTCTGAAAAAAGCGCAACTCAACCGTTGCATAGTGAACTCTGTTATAGAGTTTAATTAAAGCGTTGCTGATGCATTCTAAAGCACATTTGCATTAATTAACATTTGCATTAAATGACATTTTTTATTAGAAAAAAAATAATAATACTTGATACAATAATAATTAATGATATATGTATCATATATATGTATAATCAGTGTATATCCAATCGCATATATTAATATCAATCATAACTGTTAATTTCTTAATTCTCTCTATTAATATCTCTATCGATAATTACAGAAAAATTTTAAGCACGATTTTAATAATATAAAATTCTTGATTTTTTAATTAATCTTTCAATATTTTTATTTTGTATGTCAAAAAAACAGTTGTAATGAGAAAAAAGTTATTAAAAAGTAAAATGATAACAATTTAAGATAACGCGATATACAATACACGATTCATTACTAAAATTTTACTTGCTCAACGTTTAAGCCAATCATAGCTGCCGTTCTTGAATGCATATTGATGCAATCATAATGGCGTTGAGGTTTAATTCTTATCCATTAATCGTAATGGCGTCCGAAGTAAACGTTTTAACTATATAATCTTCGTAAACCTAATAACTGAAGTACCAAATAACCGTTATTAAATTCATTACGGCTAATTTTATTACAAATGTCATACGTTAAATATAATTAAGTACCTTAAATACATCAAATATAGTTAAATATAATGAGCCCCCCTGATTGTGTGAAGCAAATGCATATTATTACGATTGAATAATTTCAAGAGAATACGAAAATCATTCATTTTAATTACAATTTACAAACGATTATTCGAATAAATTGCTTGATAATCAACAACTACAGTTAACTGTCGCGTATTAAATAATAGAGATAATAAGATAATAGAATTGTTATATCGCTTCGTGAAAAAGCTCCGGAATCAAATACAAGCATGTCTTGATTAGTAATAATGCGATCGACTACATTTAAACACATGTTCCCAATGTGTACGCAAACGTATTGCGTATTTGACAATGTGCTATTATAAATAAATGTAGTTGATATCGAGTAGAACAGGCAGACAAAATCCCGACGAGTAGCTCGCTTGATAAATAATAAATAAAATACAACGGAATGAATCTCTATGCTATTTTAAATTCCAATAATTGTGACAACTCTGAAATTAAAAAATAAAAGAGATATCACCACAAAATGAATTAGCTAATAGATTGTCTAAGTGTAAAGACTCCCTTCTTTTTCGATGTCACTAAGATAATTAATTTTGCTAGAAGTTTTATTGGATTATGGAATCGTGAGATATTATTGTATCACATTAGTCTCTCATTTCTAGTTCAATCTATACTTTAAGATGTTATATTTTACAAAATATGTGTATAACATGTAAATTGTTCAAATACTAAGCATTGTTTATATATGAATAGATTTATATATACTTTCATCATTAAATATTCAAGTTCTAAATCCAATAAATAAATTTGTAACGTACTTACATTCTATTCTCAGAATTATTAAGTTTTTCTTCATAGAATGAAGCAGGAGGAATTGTACAAATTCTATTATTCTACAAAATATCACCCAGATCTGATATCTATAATACATATACCCTTTAAGTTCATATTTCTCTAATATAGAACATTTTCTGATCTGCAGAGTGTACAAGAAATCATCACCAAATAATAAATTGACACTTTACCTAGCCAGTAGAGATCTTATTGTCAGTGAAGCCAAAATCGACAAACTGCAAGGAGTTCTCTTGGTTGATCCCGACAACTTACAGGAAAAAAGGGTAAGGCATATAAAACAATATAAACAATAATTGTTAAATATTTATCTTTAAAAAATGTTATTTTTATTGCAATTGCTAGAACGTTTACTAAAAAGATACAGTCACGTATAGTATATATAGAGCTGATGTTTACAAATTGTACGAGAACACGCCGGATCGATCTCGACTGAGATCATATGATCAAAGGATAAATGATGAAAATAAGTGGTGATTAAAGAAAGCGGATATAATTCAACTTTATTACAACATCTTTATTAGAGTCTTCAGTTCTATCGTGTTCCAATCGATCGTTGCGTACAAATGATAACATTTATGCAGAGTAGCACATGGCTTGGTGACGAAACAAAAGAGCGAGCAATCACATCATTGAGAATGTAATTCCACGAGCCAGGACACACGTGACTTATTAATTTGATGATGCGATAGCTGTAATAACCGTATGTACAATAGTAATCCATCCGAATAGATAATGAAGCTGATATCAATGGAAGATCGTGAATACAGTCGACGACAAGAAAATCCTAAGATTGCGTTAGCGAGAGCTTATTGTTAGAGAGACTAAACGATTCCGTTAACGCGCGCGCGCGCGGATTAAATATAAACGGATGAATCGTTCAACGAGCAACCCAGATCGACGAATTTCTTTAGGATGATAGAGCTGCATGTAATCACGTGATAATATCGTATAATAATCACATGATCGCGAATCGGCGTATGCCACCGCGAATGGTGTAATCGAGTCAATTACAGAGTGCACCACCGCCATATTTTCCAAAATTCCGATATAACCTTGTCTTGCTAAAAGCCTTTTGTCAATTACGAGCTGTCGAGAGACAGCGTCATTAATTTATCAATCACGATTGAGATTGATCCATAACAAATTATATGATATATTTCGGCAACAAAAATTGTTTTTAAAACTGTAAAATATTTTTTCATAAGGAATTTCAGTATTTCTAAAAAGGCTATCCAAATATGTACTCAATCTTGAAGATTCAGTGATCAAACTAAAGAGTTCGAATTATCGTAAATAATCCTGCTAAATTCTTATTCAGTATAGATAATATTAAATATAAATTTGCTGTTATTAAATATAAAGTGTTTCTACGGTATATTATTCAATCGGACATAATTAAAATTCGCCTGCAAATCGCGAACTATAAATTCTAATCGTTAGATTGCAGGGAAAAAAAGAAAATACACTAACTATTATTGTATAAAAAATAAAATACAACATTAAAATATTATTCAAATACTGCTAAAAAATAAATACTGCTAAAAATACAATTCAAATACATTTGTTTCCAAAATCTCGGCAAATTTATTTATTTATTTTAATTACGTTTTACAAGATATAATATACATTTGTATATATATGTATGTGCGTATAAATAAAATTCTTGACGTATTCAATTCTTTTACATAACAACGCATGATATAATTCAGTTTATCTCGTGATAATTAAGATTTACAAGATATTTTCAAATAAATAAAAATATATTTTTGTATTAAAATAAAATCTACGTGTGCTCCACTGCGTCACTATAGATCATTACACGTTAAATATAAGTTGAATTGTAATTTTTGCAGGTGTTTGGTCAAGTTACGCTGACTTTCCGCTACGGAAGAGAAGACGAAGAAGTAATGGGTCTAAAATTTTGCAACGAAGCAGTCATGTGTTTGGCCCAATTGTATCCACCATATGCAGGATCTGATCATCAGGAAAGCACAACACCATTACAGGTTGGTAAGCAAAATATTATAAAATGAAATATTGATACTATAGATTAGTATATCCGCGATACTTTTAAAAAATCGTATTTTCATTAAATATTATTTCTAAAATTCATGTAAATAACGAATTTTATTTTTATCACTTAACGATGCATTCTATAAAATCTCGCGTTTTAAGATTTGATTGAGTAAATATTGATGAACTATAGATATACCTGTAGCTCTATAAAGTTAGCACCCTTTTTTCCCTTTCTCTCTAGAATTTCAATATAATAGAATTCTGACTTTTCTCCAAAAAAATTCTAGAAAGGAGGGGCTGTAAAAGTCGCAATTTTTCGCCTAAAAGGGGAACCTGTAAAACATTTTTTGTCACCTTATTTGAGGTTATAAGAAGGAAACAATGTTTATTTAACCAGAAAACTGCGGGAAATATGTTAGAAGTGATAATGAATGTTTTTAAAACGTCTGTCAAAATAGCTGTGTTAAGCGGTTTAATAAAAGATGAAAAGTTTTAAAACAAGTACTGTATTTCCATTTAATGAGTTCTACACCACGAAATTGTATAGGAATGCCGTACATACAGGGTGTCCATTTTGATTCGATCACCCCTGATAACTTCGCAGGAAGCGATCGAATAAAAAAGTATTTAATATAAAAGTTGTAGGGTTTAAAGAGGTCTATTTATTGGCCTTATCAGTTTGACTTTGGGTGATGTCACCAAGGTCAGGACAAGGTCACCTTGAATTTTTTAAATGGAACCATCCTATTTTTTTATATAAATCGATTCCTCGCAATATTCTGCATAAAAAGTTATGAGAGTAGGATGGCCAAAAAATGAATAGTTTACGAGATATTTTATACTTTAATTTGACATAATCTTACATAAACTAAGAAAAATTTCAGAAAATATTCATTTTTCGATGATCTTATCTCAAAACTTTTACGCACAAAATAATCAGGAATCAATTGGTGTAAAGAAAACAGTTGTTTTTAAGAAAAAGTATGTAATTTGCAACTAGCAGCTAAATATTTTTTCTTAAAAACAACTATGTGTTTTCTTTACACCAATTGATTCCTTACATTATTCTTTTTTTAATAATATAATGATTACGATAATAATATATCGTCACTTGCATATTGAATAGAGAAATGAATATAAATGTTGAATTAGCTATATGACAATCAAATATTTTTAATTTTATGGTGTACAGTCTCGCAATTTTGTAACCAATGTATTTCGAACGACAGAACATCGGATATAATCAAATAAAAAAATATCCTTTATTACTAGAAAATATTGCTAATATCTAAGTGCAAGAAAGCAATAAAATAATAAATAAATTTATCTGGCTATAAATTCGATTATGTATCTTTATTATAGGTGAGAGTTGTCTTATGCATCTCGGTCTCTTAAATCATATCTCCTCAATTTCTTGCTTACTGAATGTAAACAACATTTAACGGTAAAAAAAATAAAATAAATGAGCAATAAGAAATATAAACAAAAAATTATCAGTTTATATTTTGTTATGTACGAGCTACAGACATTTGGAAAAGTCAGTACAATTGATACAATTGTGCACCAATTTATGTAGTTGATATTAATTTAACGATGCAATTTTACTCTACAATTTTGTTGTTTTTTCTTTTATGAAAATAAGTTTATTGTAAAATATTTTATATTTATTTTAAGTACATATTATTTTTCTTCTTCTTCTTTCTCTTTTATTTAGGTATCGCCTGTTTTTCTTCACGGCTTTCTATCGATAACAATTTCCAACTTTCTGCTCATCTTTTCGACGGTCTCCTTGGCTATCTTTTCCCACTTGGTTTAAGGGGTTCCTTCCGATATTATTAAATGATTCTCATTTGCTCTCTCCACGTGTGCGTCTTATTCCTTCCTTCTTCTTCTGCAAAATCTAACAATATCTGTAATGCCATATTATTCTTTCACCGTCTCGTTCCTCATTCTATCCATCCTTGTCTTTCCTATTATAGTTCTTAAGGTTGTCATTTCTGTCGTTCGCATGAATTGTTTCGTCTTACTTCTGTCTGCCCTCGGTTCCGCTCCATAAGTTAGTACGGGTCTTACAATAGTTGTGTAGATTTTAATCTTACTTTCTATGGCCAGGTGTTTATTTTTTCATACTACATCCTTGAGGTTTCCCGATATTCTTACACCCTGCATTATTTGTTGTTTTACACTGAAATATAAGTTTCTGTTGCTAGAGATGTTTATACCTAATTGTAAGTACTTAAAGTTCATTACTTTCTCTATCATGTGCCCTTCTATTTCTAATTTGCATCGTACAAGATCTTTGGAGGCTACTAGTGATTTTGCTTTTGTTGTTAATACAACCATATTGTATTTTTTCGCTTCTATGACAAAGATATGTAACATGCGTTGTAGATCGTCTTCGTTCTCAGCTAATAAGACAGCGTTGTCCGCGTAGTATATAATGTTAATATTTTTGTTTCCTAAACCCTGATAAAGGTTTTATTTTGTCGATAATTTGATCCTTGATAAGATTGAAGATTATTGGGCTCAAGGAGTCGCCCTGTCTCACTCCAGCTGTGGTATTTATTTCTTCGATTAGGTCACCCTCTACTCTGATTCTTGTTTTCGTGTCTATGTTCATATCCATGATTACATTGATGATATTTTGTGGCACTTCTACATATTGCAATTATTATAAATCGATATTTTTAGAAAACTTATCGTTTCCTAAATCCACCATAGGGTTTTTAAATCATTTTTCTGTTGAATATTTTTTAATTTATTACCCACTAAACATTAAAATATACTTATATTGTATATGCAATGTATTATATACATTTATATATTCTACAGATATACATCCTTGATGTACTGTACGTATAAAATTGTAAAATGTATATGCAAATGTAACCGAAAAAAATATACGTAGAAGATCCAACGTACATACATATGTACATTTTTAGTACAATCTATGTACATACCCAGATATCACATGGACGTTCAGTGGATATCCATCGAACGTCTATTTTTAGACATCGGATAGCCATTTTTGATCCAAAAAGGATCTAAATTTAAATAATTTAATTCATAAAATTCAAAATTTTATTTATAAATTTTATTTATTTAATTTCACAATAAATAACATTTATTTATTTATTTAAATTCACAATAAATAATACACTATCGGTGAACATTTTTGTTAACAATTGTTTGTTGTGACCATTAAGTGCATGAAAATAATAAAATGCATATACACTAGAAGCGTACATTAAATGAGAATGAAATGAAATTGAATTTTTATAAGAATAATCAGACATTTATTATCCAAGTGTCCGATATCCAAGGCCTACCGCTTTCCTTCCTTCTCTCCTGCTCTCTCCTGCTCTCTCCCTCTCTCTCTCTCCCTCTCTTTCCCTCTCTCTCCCTCTCTCTCCCTCTCTCTCCCTCTCTCTCCCTCTCTCTCCCATTCTCTCCCTCTTTCTCCCTCTCACTCCCTCTCTCTCCCGCTCTTTTCCCTAGCCTCTAGTCTGTTCCGATTCTAACCTCAATCTCTCATCTTTTCTTTTACTGTTATCCAGTCACTCCGAACGCAACTTCTTGATTCTATTATCTCTCCTCCCTCTTCTTCCTTCGTGCTCTTCTCTCCCGTCTTTCTATGTCTCCTATCTGTTTTTTCTGCTTTTTCTTTGCTTAATTCACTCAGAGTCTTCCTGCCACGTGTGCGCTCACTCGCTGTCCGGAAGTCATTATTCAAGTGTTGAGAGTAAACTTTTAAAAGTTCAGTGTTTACACTCAAACTTGAGTGTGAACACTCAATGTACACACTCAATCTTATAATGTATACGCTCAATTTTGAATATAAACACTCAATCTTTGGGTGTACACCCTCAACGTTTGAGTATAAACACTCAATCTTCATTGTAAACACTCAAAATTTGAATGTATACACCCTAATTTGAGAGTAAACTCCCAAAATTGAGTGTTAACACTCAATATTTGAGTGTTTTTTCCGTAAGAGTATCTCTTTTAGTTTAAAAGATAAAAGGGAGTGGCCACTTTTGGTGGGATATATGAGATGTATAAACATTGTCTTCATACAGAATATTATTTTCATATCATGGAAGAAAAATGCAAAATATACATAGAATGTCCGATGTTATATGAGTAATATGTGATTTGTATTTGATTATTAATATACACGAATAAAAACGGGCTAATAAGAGTCAAACACAGAAAACAAGGCGCATAAATAATTCATTCATAAACACAATTATTTATTTTCTAATTAAAAACAATTAATAATTAATTAAAATTAATAATAATTAATTAATAATTAATTGATTAATCTCTTTTAAAGGCAATTATTCATACACCTTGTTTTCTGTACTTGGTCCTTATTAGCCTGTTTTTTTATTCGTGTATATTAATAATCAAATACAAATCACATATTAATAAATCAAAAAATATCTAATATATTTCTTTATAATTAGTAAATAACATATTCGTTATATTGTATATGAGAGCCTTTTACATTCGTTTGTTATTAATATGTATAAATATATATTAATAAGTTTCTTTTTTATCATATTTTATATTATTTACATTCGCAATTTACTACTTTTAAAGGAGTACGATTTGTAAATCGATAGGTATGATTTAAGAGACTGGTTGCTTAAATTGCACCTTTTACAATGTCATAAAAAAGGCTTATAACAAAGGAATTTGTTCTTTGCAAAAGGTTAAACATATAATAAGCATGTTAAATATTCAACTACAATTTCAAACAGTTACTTGCTTACTAATTAGTATCAAATGAGGAATATAACATAAAAAATATCTTAAGTAATAGGGTTTTGATAACTCTTCCCTCTACTATCGCATATAAAATTGACTGATTATATAATAATTATCATTATGAATCCTAAAAGCAAATTGATTTAATTTTGATAAGTTCTTTGATGTTATTACAAGAAAGTATCCCAGCATATTTATTCGTGATAATGTATAATTGGCAATTACACACTGTCGTGTCCATAATATGATAAATCGGACTCATCAAAATTATATATACTGATAGTAATGCCATTAATAAATGGTTTAAACTATTTTTCTAAAACGTATCAGGAGCTTTAAAACTCTTTGAGGAAAGCCTGAATTTGATTAATTATATCAAAATTCTGAAAATAGGATGCTAATTTCACACAGATTTTAATCTTGTAAATGTATCTGAATTACATTTCCAAACAAAACTATGTATAAATGATCTAATTAAAACTCATCGTTCTATAGACATTTAAAATTAATGTGGCATAAAAGAAACAAACATCTTAATTCTAACTTTTAACAGTAGCACATCGAAGTGAGCGATAAAATAAATTTTTTTATTACTTTTTGTCAATAAAAGGATACGCGTCACGTTTATGTCGACGTAGATAACTTCTAGGGGTTTTTGACGAGGGTTGATATTGAAGGACCAAAAGTCTTTGTGAAAATGGAGATATAATTAATGTTAGAACCTTGTGAAAAATTCGTTTCATGAGCGAGGCTAAAAGTGATTGTAGCTATAAATTCACTAATAAGTATGAATAAGCAGTAAGAATATCTCTTTCCAAGTTTTTTGGCATCAAAGAACATCTATTGAAGAATTTAAAAAAAATGAAATTTCGTTTCATCAAATTTAGGCTCTTTCTGAGTTATTGTATACTAAATCAGAGCAAAGAAAATTAATATACGAGCAACAAAATTAGTATATATGTTAAATATAAATTATGTGAATATGTTAAATAAATATATTAAATGAATATGTTAAACTAAATGAAAAAATTTCTCTATAACCATCATGTCACATATGCAAAAGCAGAAGCAATATTCAAATGAATTCTAGTATAACTTTAATAGCAATATTAAAAAAGCAATATTCTAATATAAATATATTAATATGCCGATATAAAGTTCCTCTTTAAAAGATTGAACCTGATCTTGTTTCGTGCAGTAAGATAATTACTAGCACGTTCTTTTATTGTAGCATGTAAAATTAATAAACTAAAAGCAAAATTAATATACGAAATTGTCTTAAATAGTCTTAGTAAGAGAAATGTACAGAATTAAAAAGGTAATTAAATTGAATGCAAAAAAATTTGGCACTGTACAATTATTTTCACGTATTTTAATTTGCATTTTAATGTTTCAATAACAATTTACAATAACTAAAGGTACAAATTAATAATAATTTTTTATCAAAATTAGTCAAACGTTATTATTTATGTTCCTAGCAGTGCCAAGTTTTTGCATTAAATGTAATTACTTTTAATTATTTTAAGTTGTCAATTTAATATTAAGTAAAATACACAATTATATTGCATTTTATTTAATAAAATAATTTTAATATTAAAACAAAAAAAATTGCATAATTCTTATTCTCAATTGGCGCAATTTTCTGATATCATTACTTCTATAGAAAAAGCAATAAAGATTTAACCAATAAAATATATATTAAAGTAATATTTTTTGTACAATAATTTTTTGAACGAACGCTTGGCGCTTTTTGTTACCTTTTTTGAAATATACATTGACGCAAAATTAATTGAATTAAAAGTTGTTATTTTCGCAATATAAGTAATCTTAACAAAATTATCCAATTAATAAAAAAAAAAAAAACAGAATTGAAAAGCTTCGGTAGAATTAAATATACATTACGTAAACTATCGTGCAAAATACAATTTAAAAAGAAAAAAATATTTGTTGATACTTTTGCGGATGAAAAAGACATGAGAAAATTTCAAATTATTTATTATTTATATATTTCTGAAGAAATACGATATTATAAAGGTTGTATGTATGTATATGTCTCAAGTATACAATGTCAGTCTTACATGTAGGAAGAAAGATGCTTTATTTTCATTAATAAGATATATTCAAATATAATTTTCTTATAAGTATTGTAATAAGATCGAATATAATCTTTATTGTACATAATATCAATATTCTATTTTCATTCTCGCATAAAATAAAATGAATAATATAATCAAATGTAATCTTATATCCAATGTCTATAGACTTATGCAATTATAATAAATGTGATACTGTATTGTTATTTAATTAAACAGAATAAACCAAAGTTTGTTTACTATTCTTGTGTGCATTAAACTAATATAAAACTATAATATAATAAACTAATATAATATATTTTACTTAGATACATATATATATATATATATCTAACAATAAGTAAAATATATTATATTATATTAGTTTTATATTATAATTTTATGTTAGTTTACTGCACACAAGAATAGTATAAATATATATATATAATATTTTGTCATGACTTACATATTTTCAGTTGCGAATAACCATGAATTCTTTTAAAGATGCAGAAAATGCAAAATACAATATACATGTTGTTTGACTATTATATATATATATATATATATATATATATATATATATATATCAGTACCTCAGAGGTAAACTGTATTAAGTCATATTTTTATATATTATTATTATTATAATATATATACATATATATATATATATATATATATATTGTATATATAATTGAATCGATGAGATCAGAAAGGGTATGAGTCACTATTTTACTGAAAATGGTTTTAATGTATAAATAGATTCTTTATACGCAGACGCACAATACTCAGAGCACATCTTGTACATTACATTTCAAACTTCATTGAGGGAGAAAATTTTTTCCCCGATTTACAAGTTTTAGACAGTTTTTTCACTCTCTTGTAAAATTAGCAAACATTGACTCATGCCCTTTCCGATCTCACCGATTCAATTGTAATCATTGTAATATATTTCCAAATAGTCAAACAACAATGTATATTGTATTTTGCATTTTCTGCATTTTTAAAAAAATTCACGATTATTCGCAACTGAAAATAAGTCATGACAAAATTATATATTATCGATCGATAATGTCGAAAGAATATTAAGACTTAGTCGAAAAGAGCTTTCGAGAAAGTGGAAAATACGTTAACCATGACCAAGGAAAATCTGAAATCCTCAGTAAAGTCTCGAATACGCAGTAAAATCGTTTTCGCGGAAATATTCCCTTGACCCTGACCTGATCTAACAACAGATAAAGGTCTCACAGATTTCTGTGGCAATTATTTATCGTGTCCTTTTTACGCAAGCATTTAATAATGAGCACGATTCCCAAAAAGCGGTACATGCTTTATGCGTCACCTAATGTGCATAAATTGTGCAAAACAATTTTCAAAGATCGATTCAAAAATAAATGCGACTCACGCGAAAAATGTTTCATCGCTCGAGATGCATCTCAAGCAATGAATAAAAGCGTAAATGTCGAAAATATACGATCGTGTCTCAATACCTAATGCAAAACGCTATTTATACGCTGCATCAGAAGTGCAATAAAATTTTAAAGATCGATCACATTATCGATCATCGAGAGCGAATATACAGCATTGAATACGCGAAAATATATAAAATAATGCTAATGCAAATTGCTTGTTGCCCCGTATAAAATTTTAAGGAAATACATTTCGGTTTATATTGAACGTTAAAACGTCACGATTTCCACGTGTACATCATTACATTCCCCTCTACTATAGCCAGTTTGCAGAACAAATACATAAATTGCAATTAGCCTCATTCTGAAACAGAACAAAATATTTCCAAAAACACAGTCAAAATATCACGCTCAATATCTCTTCTTTTTTTGTTTTTTACATCGAATAATTTTACCCGAATAATTTTACCTCTTTGTTAATCTGCAAAATGCGAAATAAAAAAATCATACATCATATAACATTTTAATACAATTCTTTTATATATATACATATATATATGATTGTATTAAAATGTTAATGGAGTTAATATTTTGTATTGCGTGCACACACAAAATATTGACTCCATTAATATTTTAATAAAATTATAAATTTATATGCAAGGAAATTGATGAAAAATTATTTGAGGCTACTTCATCGATTAATTTTCATCGAAACTAATGCACTATCATCCCCGTTTGGCTCTTATAGCCCGATGAAATTCAAAGTTGTTTTTCAAATTGAGAGCATAAAATTTCTTATATATATATAAATTTTGTTTCAGTTTTAATGGGAGTCTCATAAATAAGAGTGAGACGATCAATGCTTCGACGATGTCATTGTATTGAAGTTAATGGAGGAATTTTTGAACATTTACTGTAAAAAGAGTGAATCACTTTTATGTATTTGTTCCGTTTGTAGTATTAAAACTAAACGTCGGAGAAATATAGTATTAATAAAATTAGTATTAACAAAAAATGTCTGTTTTGAAGTCTTCTCTTTTCCTTCAAAGTTTGTCGGTCCAATTTTTTATAACACCCTGTATATGTATATATATATATATATATATATATATATATATATATATATATAACGAGATAAAAAGGGTCCAAATTACATTAAATAAGAAGAAAAAACGGCGTCAGAAGCCACGTGCGGTAATTAAAGGGCGCAAAAATTAATTTTTAATTGAAATTATACTACACTTAGATCTTTGTGTAAATCATTTATTGATTGAAATTGCAATACAATAGCAACCAATACCAAATTCGACCCTTTCTTTGGGTCATCTTCAGCGCAAATTAACAATATTATACTTAAATATTAAACGGCGGTCGGATACAGTATGTCACGCAAACAGGATATATATCGGTGATGCCGTGAAGAGCCCACGCTTGGCACACTCAATTATGAAATACATAATTGTAATTTGACGTGTGTTGCCAAACTGGACTCCTCGACAGTTAGCGAGACACTAATGTGTCTTTACGACTATATATATAGGTATATACATATATGTATATATATACAGGGTGTCCCAAAAAGGTCGAACCCCTTAAAAATCTCGAAAAATATACGTTTTACAGAAAAAAGTTTCAGACAAAAGTTGTAGGGTTAAAGAAAATCTATTTATTGATCTTATCAGTTTGACCTTGGGTGGCGTTACCAAGGTCAGAATAAGGTCACCTTGAATTTCTTAAATGGAACCCTATATTTTTTATTACATATTCTTGTAGCTTACCTCAAGAGCTTTTCAAAACACTATAATTAAGTTATTTTTTATAAGGTACTTTCCGAGTTACAAGGCTTGAAAGTTACAGTACCGCCGGCATTAGCGTTATTTAAAATTAAATGGGAAACCCTATTTTTTATTCCAAAAATCGGATGAATGGGTAATTTTACATGTTTCGTAACAACATTCTTGTACATCTAATTAGAACTACATTGTAGAAGTACTTTGAATTTTCAAATGTGACCCCTAAAATTTACCAATAGGCTTTCATTAGATTTTCGTCTTAATGATATCATAATGATTTATTCAGCAACTCATCTTAAACAATGAGTTCGATTTTCAAATGACCCTTAGGAATACGTTGACTCGTAACACGACTACACGTCGAAACATGTAAAATTACTCATTCATCCGATTTTTGGAATAAAAAATAGGGTTTCCCATTTAATTTTAAATAACGCTAATGCTGGCGGTACTGTAACTTTCAAGCTTTGTAACTCAGAAAGTACCTTATAAAAAATAACTTAATTATAGTGTTTTGAAAAGCTCTCGAAGTAAGCTACAAGAATATGTAATAAAAAATATAGGGTTCCACTTAAGAAATTCAAGGTGACCTTATTCTGACCTTGGTAACGCCACCCAAGGTCAAACTGATAAGATCAATAAATAGATTTTCTTTAACCCTACAACTTTTGTCTGAAACTTTTTTCTGTAAAATGTATATTTTTCGAGATTTTTAAGGGGTCCGACCTTTTTGGGACACCCTGTATATATATTTCCGCGGTGGACTCTACGATTCTTTTCTTTCACTTAATAGTATATCTTGATACTATAAAATCTATAAATTTTAAGAAATAAACCAAGTGAAATCTGACAGGCAAATTGTAACAATTTTGAAACCATAACTTTAACAAAAAAGCAAGATATTAGTTCTAACTAATAATTAAACGTTTTAAGTCACAAAATGACGGAGTCATGAGAGCGCACAATGATACCTTTAGAAACTAAAATCATTGCGTAGTCCAACATCGAATCCAATGAGGATACAACTATATAATTATCCGGTAAAAAGATCACTGACGCTCAGATTTTAAACTCTTAAATCAATCACGCCGAGACAGATGCTCTTATTGTTAGAATACCTAAACAGAAACTGATATTTTCCCAGTAAAATGTCACAGAGACCAAATAGTGATAAACTAGAGAGACGACTATGCCTCTCAATAAAAAATAAACGCTAACCTGATACTACAAGTGCGCTCGTCTGACAGACCGTCTTTATATGATATTTGCGTTGCGACGAAATTTAAAGGATGATAAAAGTGTCAATCCTATATGATCCTATATGATCACACCTTATGATTTTCCATTGGCTAAAGACTATTTCATAAAACAAAAGTCTCTACCAATCTGAAATCTTCAAGACCATCCATTTTCAAAACACGTCTCCCGATTCATAGATTCTTATTAGAAACTTTGATTTGTTGAATTTTTCTATGTATCCAGTAAAAGGAACGAGCAATGACAAAAGATATATGCGAAAGTAACCCTCAGGAACAGAGAGACTCAGACAACAGTCACAATCGGATACGCACCATTATTACCGCGGCAATAATCTTTTCATTACCGTATCGCACTTCTGAGCATCCAGTCTTCATCTGACTTAAAATATATAGCCTTAGGGATGCTTTCTCGCGTCGTGCAATTGTGGTATTAATCCAAAATTTGTCTCAGTGAAAATGTTACCAAAACTTAATTGTGCATTATGAGTGGACATTTATTCAAATTCTCTGATGGATATCCACCATCAAGCTCTCCACAGGATAATTGCAAACCGGCATTTGCTGACCCCAGCCACTGCCGTTTCATCTACGCTCGCATTTTGTCATACCAACAAGTAGAGAGTCGAAAAAAGAGTACACACATTTATATATTTTATTATAATTATACCTTGATTTCTCTCTGTCGATCTCTTATTCACTGTTGTTTAAGTTTTTTACTCTTGCAATTAATTGTAACTGATTAATTGCTATTCCTCTCACTACTTCCATTGTCTCTTGCACTACTTTCAGGGTTTAGTTGCTTAGACAACTGGTAAATCCGTGGTGTTTTCCATTCATCTCCTTTACGCTATTCTCAGGGTTTGGCTGCTTTTACAGCTAGTAGACCCATGGCGTTTTTTTCCATTAATCTTCTCTACGTTATTCTCAGGGTTCAGTTGGTTATACAGCAAGTAGAGCTATGACGTTTTCCATTCATCTCTCTTACACTATTCTCAGGGTTTATTTGTTATACAACTAGTAGACCCGTAGCGTTTCTTTCTTAAATTTTCACTCTCTCTCTCTCTTTACCCCTTTCCTTCTCACATTTTTATTATCTTATTAATGAAATGTGAGAGAGAATAATAAACTTTACGTTAAACTCTTTTTAATGTAAAATAGAACAGGCGTACATGATTGAAGGTTGGTAAGCAAGAGACAAGACAAATTAGAATCGTGTAACTACAACAAACTATATATCTGAATGTAGCACTCCGTGCAGTTAATATTGAAATGCAAACCAGGCGGCTAGTGAAAAATAACTCAAACTGTATTAAGTGTCATTTACTCCAACACTTATTTTCTATTATTTATATTGCGGAATACCACAAAAGAATTAATAAGAGATCACACGCGAAATATACGAAGAAATCGTCGGAACAGACAAGTGAAATTTGTGACTCGGGTTTGGCGAATTTAGCTATTTAATTTTAACTTAAATGCATGCTTCGGCAATGAAACTTACACAATTTTAATTTTAATTTTAACACATATGCAGTGTCTTCTACACTTCTGATCGTTTTTAACGTGTACGCGCACTTTTATTCATTTACATATTTTGATTTTATTGTACTTATCTCATCCTATTAATTATTGTAATAACCAGTCAAAACTTTAAAATTTTAATATTAGAGTCTCTCCCACAGCAGATCGATGACCTTCGAACTTGTGTGACACCTGTGATAATGATTACAAACACATCACATAATTTATAACATAATATATAGTTTATACAAATTCAGATAGAAAACGGACTAATAAGAATCAAGCGCAGAAATTTGGCGGAACAAACTTATTTTTATATCTTTATTTAATTTAAACATTTTGATCCTTCCTTCCATCTTCAGCAGATCGATTGACAAAAAATTCATGTAATTCTTGATCCACATATCCGTCTTACGTTTTTGGTAAGTTCTCTATAAATTCCGTTAAGAGATAACGAGAATAATTCGGAAAGTCAGGTATTAACAATCATGAAAGTTGGAGAAAATAATATAAACATTTTTTATGGGAAATTGAGCAAAAATGAGTAAAGAGGGGACTCACCAAAGCGAGACGATCGAAGACGAGATGAAGAACAAGGAGCGAAAAACGCGTACGTCGTGACCTCAGCGATGTACAAAAGTACTGACTACAGTACTGACGGTAGTAAAATATAAATAGGTCATACATAAGTAAATCGCCAGTATGCGGTGGAAAAGCACGCAAGTAGGAGAAAAGATGTCTCGAATCTCGGTCTTGTTATCTCATCCAAGATTTCAACAACAAAAAAATCTCGATTTTGTGATGAGAGATTTGCTTGATAATGGTTATCCATTACATCTTATATTTCAAGTTTTCCACTCGAGATTGAAAACGTTATTTAGCAATATAAAGAGGAAGACGAGTGCAGTGTTGCTATTCATACCACGGATCGCCCCACGTTTTTTAACATTCCGTATGTCCCGGGCTTTTCGGAGCAATTTAGTCGTGTAGTTTGTGATTAGAATATAATTGTCTTACACTGGCATGAATAAACTTCGCTCTCTTATTAGAGTTCATAAAGACCCCCTACCAAAATATTCACGAAAAAATGCGGAATATAAAATAACATGTAAAGACTGTGATACGTCTTAGATGGGCTAAACAGGCAGATTATTAAGAACACGTATCATTAAGCATCGTAATCATACCAGTAGAAACACTTCGCAGGACTCTGTGATCACAAACCATAGATTGTTGAATCACGAGAGAATTTGATTGGGATGAAGTTAAGACCTTGGATGAAGAGATTAGTTTAAGTAAGAGATTATTATCAAAAATGCTGTTTATTAAACGACAAAAAATAGATCTCAACCGACGGATACCGAATATCTGCATTACACATACGCAACTATTGTAGAACGCTTAATTAAGATTTAAAAGTTTTGAAATTCGAGACGTCTTTTTTTTCCCCACTTGCATAGCTACTAGTTGCAAAATTGCATATTTTTTTTAAAAAACAACTATGTGTTTTCTTTACACCAATTGCTTTCTCTCATTATTTTGTGCATAAAAGTGAAGTAAGATAATCGAAAAACGAATATTTTACGAGATATTTCAGTTTATGTAAAATTATATCAAATTAAAGTATAAAATATCTCATGAACTTCACTTTTGGGCCATCTTACCCTTATAACTTTCTATACCGAATATTGCGAAGAATCGATTTATATAAAAAAATTAGAGTGGTTCCATTTAAAAAAACTAGGTTGACCTTTAAATGACCTTGAAAAACACCACCCAAGGTCTAAGGTTTAAGGTCTAAGGCCATCCAATTCTAAGTCACGAAATTATATCCCCCTTACAATCCTACAACTTTTGCCTGATATATTTTTTCTAAAACCCCGTGATTTCACAAATATTTGCTTGTTAAGATTAAAATGAATCATCCTGTATATTTTTGAGCCCTGAAGTACTACGTGTTGGTTCTTATTAGCCCGTCTTATGTTATTTCTGATATTTGACTTTTGTAAAAAAAGCAGATTTAACCAATAAAATATACATTTAAGATATCTTTTTATACCATAATGTTTTGGACGGACGCGTGGATTTACCACTTTTTTTATCTGTTTTTAGAGAAATAATTTTTTAGCGATTATAATATGCGTTCTTTAGTTCTTATATCAAATTATTTAGAGTCTCTCAAAAGACAATTTGAAAAAAAGTATATTTACCTTATTATAATTATATCTTACAAAAATTATATTTATCATATTATATTTATAATATGACTCATCGGATTAAAAAATATGAAAGAGAGAGAAAGAAAGAAGAAAAGAAAGAGAGAAAGGGGGGGAGTTAAAGAGAACAAAAAAAATAGAAGAAAGCGAATAAAAGCTAGAGAGGCTGAAAGTAAAAGAAAGAGCGAGAAAAAGCTAGAGAGATGAAAAACGAGAGAAAGCAAGATAAACGAGACAAAGCAAAATAAACGAGAAGGGAAGAAAGAGTTTAAAAGTGTGAAAGAAAACAAGATAATACGAGATGAGAAAGAATGAAGGAAAGCGAAAGAGAGAGTATGAGAAATAGCAAGAGAGCGAGAAAGAACAGAAGAGAAAAGCGAAGGAGACTGAAAAGGAGCAAAAATAAAGAATGATGAAAAAGGCCGAGAAGCAAAAAACATAAGAAAAAGCAAAAGAAAGTGAAAGAGACTGATGTGAGAGAAAATAAAAAAAAACGTGAAAAAAAACTAAAAGAGCCAGACGTTGGAGCAGAAAGGAGCAAAAAAAGAACAAATAATAGCGAAAGAGAGGAAAAAAACGAGAAAGTGTGAAAAAACAAAAGAAAGTAAAAAAAGAAGAACGTAGGAGAAAGAATGTGGGAGAGTAAAAGAGATTGAGAGAAAATAATAGAGAGTAGGAGAAAGCGGAAGAGAGCGACGTAGAACGAGAAGAAACATAAGAGAACGAGAGAAAGTGAGAGAAGGCGAAAGAAGATAAGAGAAAGTAAAGAAAAGTGATAAAAGTAAAGATTTGCATAAAACATAATTATATAACTCACTTTATATTTTTACTTAACAAACTTCATTGCATTGCTGCTAATAAAAACTAATATATACATATATATATACACATATATACATATGTATATATATTAATATATTTTATATATATATATATATATATATATATATGTATGTATTTCAAATGTAATACAAATTCACTTGCCCTATAATATCAAGCACAGTTGTATATCTATTATATTAGCTGCAAATTCCGCTAATGCAACTTTGTGTCAAAATTTATAACAGTAAATTTTTCCGGCAATATTTCTTAAATAGAAATTTTTACATCGGTACTTTACCTCATAATATTTACGTTCATAGTGAATATAAAGCAATAATAAAGACATTTTCCTTATACAATAATTTCTGTTCATAACTTTTTTTTGTCAGATTATCATAAGTGCCTTAAAAATCGTGGCGAGGACCACCCTGTATAATATACATATGTATATGAGACCCAAGTTATCAATTAAGAACTCGATTGACTCATTACACTGATCGACATATCAGATGCGGATTGGGTTTCTCGAGTCATTTCTCGTAGATTTTTGGCCGCTGAATCCGAATCTGGTAGTAAAATTTTTCTATCACATAGTTTTTGAAAAAATTGAGGTCAAAAGTGCAAAAAACCGTGTTTTTGGCCATTTTTTACAAAGTATAGGTAATGAATAGGTTAAAAAATTAATTTTTTTAAAAATCCGTGACTTATTTAAACTTCACTTAAGAAAAAAATATGTAAACAATTGTTTTTTAATCGGACTCAAGAAATCTCTTTGAAAAATGCTCTTAAATTTAAAACAAAAACATGAATTGGATGAAAATTGAATTTGAAAAGTGTAGTGTACTTTGAAGTATTTATTTTTTATTTCCTTCAGCCAGCGACTAGTGAGGCGTGAGTGCGCGCGCACCCCACCACAAAGAAACGTAGCTCGCGATAGGTAATTGCGGATTAATTATACGTTTGCTTAGTCAAAAGTATATTGTTTAACCTTTAATTTGAGCTTTCTTCGAATTTCCTAACACATTGGATTCATTACCTATACTTTGTCAAAGATGGTCAAAAACATGGGTTTTTGCACTATTGACCTCAATTTTTTCAAAAACCAGATGATAGAAAAATTTTACTGCCAGATTTGGATAGCGGCCAAAAATCTACGGGAAATGATTCGAGAAACCCAATCCGCATCTGATATGTCAACCAGTGTTATTAATGTTATTGAGATTCGATAATCAAAAATCTCAATTAGGCGACTCGCATAAATACACGGTCCATTTCACTGTTGTTGCGCATGACTTGACGCGAAACACTACCATGTCTTTTGATCTATAAAAAACTTTTATAAAACTGTTGTTACAGAATTAATATTTGTGATTTTTAAAAATAAAATCGCCCATTATGTTTATACTATTAAAAATTTCTTTTATGTAAATGTTTAATTTTATGGACTCTAAAAAAATTATAAAATTTTATATAATATCGTCAACTAAGTTTCTTTGTGTATCTGAAACATATAACTCTGACATCATATAAAATTGTTTGTTTTTGAATTGAGCATTTTTAAATAAGAAATTTTATTTTATACTAAAGTTTTAGCTAGATAAACAAAAAATAACTTACAAAAAAATGACTAGCGAGATATAATTCTCTTTTTCTCCTTTCCTTCCTCCTCCCTCTCTTCCCTTCCCCCCCCCCCCCTCTCTCTCCCTCCCTCCTTTCCTCTCCTTCTCTCCCTCCCTCCCTTTCCCTCTCTCCCTCCCTCCCTTTCCCTCTCTCCCTCCCTCTCTCACTTTTCAAGCATATATCTTTTATACCGTAAAAATATTTCACGAATAATATACTTAACATCTACAAAAAAACTTATTTTAACGACATAATAAAATGTTTTCCAAACTGTTACAATCTTTTTTAAAGTCAAAAAAATACCTCGATTTTTCAAATCTAAATTATTAGAACTAAACTTGTATATTGACAATTTGCGATTGACAATCGATATTAATGACTTGCTTAGTTTACTGTCGATAACTATCTATCTGAGCGTATATCACGCCACCTTGCAACCCTATCTTCTATTATTCTGTCTCTCGAATATTGTCCGCATACGAAGAGTTACGTTACTAATTAATAAAGTGATATACATCTAATTCTAACACATACCGAAAACAAGTGCTATTCACTCTAGTTCTACCCGTTAAAAACGCACTCTAATAGGTTATGGACCCAGGCTCGCGAGGAGAGAGCATAAGTAAGTGAACATACAGCAGAAGTTTTGAGGTTAAGGCTGTCCTCTTTATCAAAGAAAAAGAAGCGTCATTGCAAAGATCGACATCATGACATCGTCTAATACAGTACGTATCGAACTATTAAATTATGATACGTGGAAGATTCAGATAGAAACATTACTCATAAAAAATGACGCATGGTCCTATGTATGCGGAGAAAGAATCAAGCCTGAGATCATCCCCGGAGACGCAGTATCGATGGAAGCTACGAGACGATGGGATATCAAGGATCAGAAAGCAAAATCGGATATCATTCTGTCCATCAATCCATCGGAACCACGTTGAAACAAGTTAAGGGATGTATCACATCAAGAGAGATATGGCTAAAACTCAATATATCAAACCAGAGGCCCAGCGAGAAAAGCTACATTGTTAAAGCAACTGACCCTACATCGCATGGAGGACGGTGACGTACGCGAACACCTTAGAAAGTTTTTGTGATACTATAGATAAACTGAACGATGTGGAGATACGAGGGTAGTCCCAAAAGTACCCGACCTAACAAAGAAAATACAAAAAATTTGGGAAAAAAATTTTTATTTCTCAACATAGTCTCCTTTCAGCTCGACACACTTTTCCCAGCGATGTTCAATAGCTTCGATACCCTGTTTATAGTGAGAACCGTCGAGCGCCTCAAAATAGCCATCAACCGCAGATTCCACCTCTTCATTGTTGGCAAATCTTTTACCACCGAGCCATTTTTTCAAGTTTGGAAAAAGAAAATAATCCGAGGGGGCTAAATCTGGCGAATAGGGTGCGTGAGGAAGCAATTCGAACTTTAACTCATTGATTTTGGCTACCGCGATAACGAATGTGTGAACTGGTGCATTGTCTTGATGAAACAACACTTTCTTTTTCGCCAAATGCGGCCGTTTTTTCTTGATTTCATCACTCAAACGCTGCAATAAGTTCGCATAATACTCGCCGTTGATTGTTTTCCTTTTTGAAGATAATCAATGAAAATTATCCCACGCGCATCCCAAAAAACTGACACCATGACCTTGCCTGCAGATGGAACTGTCTTCGCCTTTTTTGGAGCCGATTCTCCCCTTTCAGTCCATTGTTTTGACTGTTCCTTCGTCTCAGGTGTGAAGTGATGGACCCATGTTTCATCCATGGTTATGAATCGACGCAAAAACTCGGCTTTATTGCTGTGAAACATCGCCAAACACTCGATTGAAACATCCTCACGACGCTGTTTTTGTTCCATTGTGAGCAAACGCGGCACCCATCTTGCGCACAGCTTTCTCATGTCCAAATTTTCAGTCAATATGCGATGTACAGCACTTTTTGAAATGCCTACCATGTCTGCTAGCTCGCGCACTTTCAATCGACGGTCATCCAATACCATTTTGTGGATTTTCTTTACCATTTCTGGCGTGGTCACCTCATTTGGTCGACCACTGCGATGTTCGTCTTGGCAGCTCGTACGGCCTCGTTTAAACTCTGCCACCCAATATTTTACTGTTGTAAACGAAGGAGCAGACTCCCCCAGAGTAGAATCTAGCTCGGCTTTGATATTGGTTGGACTGAGACCTTTCAAATGAAAGTATTGTATCACATAACGATGACTAATTTTTTCCATGTTTACAAATTCACCGAGAGCGTTCACTATTGATGGCTGCCAAACAAATACTAAACAACGTAGCGTCTTAAAACTTGAAACTTTATAAGGTTAGTACTTTCTACCATAGTAATTTTTTTAAGCAACAACCGCCATCTACACTATGATCAAAAAGTTCCGGGAATTGATAAATAAAACAGATTTTTTGTTAATTTTCGGGTACATTTATTTTATCGCCTTCAAAGTAGCATCCATCTGAAGCGATGCACATATGCCAACGCTTAACCCATTCATCCATACACTTTTCATAGTCCGATGAAGGAATGGCTTTCAATTCCCTCGTCGCATTTTCTTTTATTTCATCTATGCTCGAAAATCTTTTTCCACGAAGCGGTAATTTAAGTTTTGAGAACAGGAAAAAGTCGCAGGGTGCTATATCCGGAGAATACGGTGTTTGTTGGATGGTATTTACTGCGTGTTTGGTCAAATAGTCGGCCACAATGCGTGCTTTGTGAGAGGGAGCGTTATCATGGTGCAAAATCCAAGAATTGTTTTTCCATAATTCCAGTCGTTTTCTACGCACAGCATCTCTCAAACGCCTCATTATGCCCAGATAATACTCCTTATTGATTGTTTGACCCGTTGGCAGGTACTCATAATGAACAACGCCTCGATAATCAAAGAAAACTGTGAGCATAACCTTGATTTTTGACCGACTTTGACGCGCTTTCTTCGGTTTTGGTTCATTTTCATAGCGCCACTCGGATGATTGTTGGCTGGTTTCCACATCATATTCGTAAACCCATGTTTCGTCGCCAGTAATTATGCGTTCATCATCTATAGACGATCCTACCATCATCATGGTAGGATCGTCTGTTGCCTCAGAAATCATCTCCTGGGCCACTGTCTTTCGGAACTGTTTTTGGACGAAATTCAAGTCTTTTGGCACAAGTCGTGCTGCAACGCGTTTCATGCCCAAAATATCCACCACAATGTGCTGTGCCGATCCATATGCGATGTTGAGCTCACCAGCTATCTCTCTGAGGCTTGCATGACGATTTTCGAGCACGATTTCCTTAACTTTTTCAACGCTATCATCGGTTGTTGATGTCGAAGGGCGTCCACTACGAGGTGCATCTTCAACTTCTTTGAGACCTTTTTTGAATGCCGAATACCACTCGTATGCCCGTGTTTTCGAGAGAGCAGAGTTTCCGTAGGCTTTTTGTAGCATTTTCAATGCATCGGCACAAGAAATATCGTTGGAAACACAAAACTTCAAACAAACTCTTTGTTCAATATTTTTTTCCATTTTGAAATGCGACGAAGTGCAAAAACTGGACCGATGTAAACAGACGCCAAACAACTACTAATGATACAGATAGCGCTCACATTTAACAAAAGTGTCGGGGAAAGGTTTACAAATCCGAGAAAAAAAAATTATTCGATTCGGTAAAGCGCGCGTAATCTAAAATACAAATTCCCGGAACTTTCGATCATAGTGTATACGTCAGGTCGGGTACTTCTGGGACCACCCTCGTAGAAATAAATCCTGTTAACAATTATGTTACTGTATAGTCTTCCATCGTCTTTCGAGAACTTTCAATGCGCGATCGAGTCGCGCGATGAATTATCGAGTCCTGAGGCTTTACGTCTAAAAATAGAAGAAAATGATGCAAGAAGAAACGATACATGCACTGCCACTCTAAATGCCATGATTATAAAAAGGCTAATTGTAAAAAGATCTAACAAGCGACCGGGTACGACAAATAGGAAAACCTGGAATGATTCAAAAGGCGAAACATTCAAGTACAAATGTCACAGATGTCAAAAAATAAGGCATAAAGCTGCTGACTGCAAGGCATCCATGAAACGAACTAATGAGGCCAAGAAAACAAAGGATGTAAGTCTACAACGAAAGCATTCGGAACGAACGAGACGACACCGGAACAAAAGTGATGTCTGGACAGTGGATGCAGCGCTCACATGTGTAAGAATTTCGATGATTTTGTAGAAATCACAGAAAATAATTTTGGGAAGGTAAATTTAGCTAACGAGTCGTCCAAAAATACACGGAAGAGGAATTGTGTCGCTAGCTGCCGAGACAAACGAAGACTTAAGTCTGTGAGTATTCACGATACACTACATACTTGTTCCTAATTTACGAACAAATTTACTTTCAGTTAGTAAAACCACTGACAAGATTACAAAATAGTATTTGAAAAGAAGATCTCCACAGTCATGGATCAAAATGGCGACATAATGTTACTCGCCGATCGAATCGGAGAACTTTATTATTTACGCAAACAAAAAACGAAGAACAATACAACTGCGAAATCGGAATATACGAGCAATTCAAAAAGTACCTCTGTCGAGTCTCTTGGTATCGTAAGATGGGCCACCTAAACGTAAGGAATCTTATTGAATGTAGTCGTAATGAACTTGTACAAGGGATGAATATCAATGGCAAAAGCAATAATTTCGAGTGTGAAATCTGTCTCCGAGGAAAGATGACTAGAACTCCGTTTCCAAAGGAATCTCAGAGAAACTCAAAACTATTGGAAATAGTTCATTCAGACATTTGTGGACCGATGGGCGTTGAATCCAACGGAAAGACCAAATATTTTATCACCTTCATCGATGACTATTCCCGATGGTGTGAAATACGTTTGTTAAAAAGCAAAGATGCAGCCTTTGACGCTTTTAGAGTTCAAAGCGTACGACGAAACCCAAACTGGGAGAAAGATCAAGTCGATCCAAACAGATAATGGTACCGAGTATCGAAACAACAAGTTCGACTTCTTAAAGATCAACGGAATCAAACACAGATTGACAGTTACTCACACTCCGGAACAGAACGGTGTGGCGGAGAGACGCAACCGGACTTTGATCGATATGGCATGATGCCTGCTATTTCAATCGGAGTTATCATCGTCATTTTGGGGCAAAGCAATTAATACAGCGAATTACATTCGCAACAGATGCCCATCCAACAGCGGCCGAACACCCTTCGAGAAGTGGATTGGGAAGATTCCAAGCGTGAAGCATTTCCAGAAATTCGGATGTGAAATATACACGTTAGATAGAAATCCTAATAAAAAGAAATTTGATTCGCGTTCAAAAAGAGGAATATTCGTCGGATATTCGGAGCAATCAAAGGCATATAGAGTGTGGATTCCAGATGATAGAGAAATAGACATAACACGAGACGTCAAGTTTATCAAAAGATCAAAAATTAACGGCAGGAATAACGACTATGAAGATTTCATGGACGATAATTCGAATACACCGGAATCGTCAGAAATCACTTTTCCTTTAGGTTCCACGGAAGATAATGACACTCCTGATAATCTTCCGAATCCGGACTCAGAAGACAAGTATCCCGTAGATACAAACGAAGGCGGTAAAAAGAGGGGACAAGGAAGACCTCGCAAAATATTGCCAGGTCTCAGGGGAAGACCTAAGAAGTATTATCATAACGCACAATACACGAATGACGTTACAAAAACGGCTAACATGGCCGAAGTTCCACTTGAGGAAGCTGTTCAGGGATCAGATGCCGATCAATGGTTTCAAGCGATAACATAGGAAATAAAGTCATTAATAAAAAATCACACCTGGACACTAGTCGAATGTTCATCGGATCGAGAAGTAATCGGCAGCCGTATAGTTTTACGGAACAAATATAACCAACATGGAGTATTAGAAAGGCGGAAAGCACGCGTCGTCGCCAAGGGATATACTCAGCGTCCTGGTGTAGACTTTAATGAAACTTTCGCTCCAGTGGTATAGGCCTCATTCGATTAATAATGTCTTTAGTTGCCCAATTTAATATAATTGTAAACCAGTTCAACGTTTCCACGGCATATCTAAACGCCGCCCTCGAAGAAATATTTATGGAAGTTCCGAGGCACATAGAAGAAACCCTTGAAGTAATCCTGCAAACTGAAAAAAGAGATAGCGAAATCCGGAAGAAAGCAATAAGAATGCTCGATAATCAGACTCGGAGATAAAGTATGCTGACTTAACAAGGCTCTTTACGGCCTCCGTCAGGCCGGACGTTGCTGGCATCAAAGATTAAATCGGGAATTATCCAATTTCGGTGCAATTCAGTCCTCATCAGACTCATGCGTGTACTACTGTGGACAAGGTAAAGACGTGTTACTTATCGCCACCTACATCGACAATATTATTGTCGCCTCTCGTAATCGTCATGAGATCGACAAGTTCGGCAGTCTATCAAATAAATTCGAGATCAGAAATCTCGGACCAGGTTACATATTGCCTCGGAATTGAATTTATACAAGACGAAGAGGGAATATTAATGCATCAAAAGAGGTATCTTCTTGACATTTTACAGCGTTTTGGAATACTCGACTCAAAACCTGTATCTCTGCTGGAATCAGGAATTAAATTAAAGAAGGCCTCCAGCACAGAAGAAGAATCCTTTCCATCTAAAGAGCTACTTGGAGCATTAATGTATTTAGCCATATGTTTCAGACCCGACCTAGCTTACTCAGTAAGCTACCTCAGTCAATTCGCCAACTACTACGACTCGACACATTGGATCGTAGCAAAACGTGTTCTCAGATACCTAAAGGCTACTGCTGACAACGGTTTGTTCTACAGAAAAACATCCTTACCTTTAAGAGATTACGTAGACACTGACTAGGCTAACTGTCCCGACGACAGAAGATCGTCCGGATACGCCTTTGTCTTTTTGAGATGTATCGTCTCTTGGGAGTCCAAAAAACAGAAGACAGTGGCCTTCTTATCATCCACCGAAGCCGAATACATGGCGCTCGCAGAAGCCGCGAAGGAAGCCATTAAGGTCGATTCATTAAGGAACTTGGTTTTCCGAGTCTTGGCGTCACAAAAATCTTTTGCGACAATAACAGTGCACGAAAGTTGGCGGAGAATTCAATTTTTCACAATCGGAGCAAGCATATTGATGTGAGACATCATTCCGTTCGAAAGGCCTTGCAGAACGAGCAATTCGAGATCCACTACACTCCAACCGACAAGACAGCGGATATGTTCACCAAGGTGGTACCAACATCAAAATTGAAGGAATGTTCGAACATATTGGGATGACAAATCAAGTCGTACGCAAATCGAGGGGAAGTATTAGAACTAAACTTGTATATTGACAATTTGCGATCGACACTCGATATTAATGATTTGCTTAATAACTAGTAGTAACTATCTATCTGAGCGTATATCGCGCCACCTTGCAACCCTATCTTCTATTATTCTCTCTCTCGAATATTGTCCGCATACGAAGAGTTACGTTATACTGATTAATAAAGTAATATATAATTCTAATACATACCGAAAACAAATCGTGCTATTCACTCCAGCTCTATCCGTTAAAAACGCACTCTAATAAAATCTCTATTTCATGTTCGTATCTCTTTCTCGATTTAAGGATTCTGAATACTCAAGTAGAGAGATAAGCATATATATTTGTACCTACATATTTTCTTCGCAATAGCATAGCTTTTGCACTTTATCTTGAAATGAAAGCACTGAGAAATCGAAAAGATTCTAAATTTCATGCAATCGGGTAAAATAACGTAACTTGATACGACTTTGCCAGTAGTTGAGCCTGGCTCACGTATCATCTTCTTATGACAGTATCCTCCGTTTCATTTTCACCCGCAAATGCGCATATGCCGCGTCAATTCACTCTCTTGAATTCTTGAGCTCATGGGACAATACTATACCGACTGTTTTTGCTATCTTCACCGATGGCTCGGAATTATAACTGTGCGCAGGTGTTTCGTAAACGCAATACATAGTGTTGCGGGACACAGAGAGAAAATAATTCAGGACGAAAAAATGAGTTTACGTGCGCAACCTATATTTTCATGAATTCAGAAAATATGAGGACAGGATGTAGCGATAGAACAAAGTAGCTCATTATTACCGTATTAATGAATATTCCTCGGATTTAAAATGGATATTTGTCCAGCGAAACAGTTAAAAAAATTCATTATTTATCGAATTGTCAACATTAAAATCTACACTATAAACAATAGAATATTGAGCTTACTTTAGATGATCTATAATTTGCGACAGAATTCGGAACAGACTTCTATATGTCAAATAAATATAATTATAAATGAGAAAAAAATTCTTGTATTACAAATTCGATTTATAATTACATTTAGATTAGAATTAACATTGCGATTTCTTCAAGCAATTCATTCCGTGATGCATCATTAATGTATGCATTTAGGATATATAAATTAATAATATCATTATTAATATCAAAAATAATATCAAAGCAATTTTTCACTTAAGAATAAATATTTAAAAGTAAGTAATTTGTTACAATCACTTATTGAAACATATATCTTTGGAATTATATTATAAATATCAAAAATGGCATATTACTTTACACTTTAATCACTGCAACAGTATGGGAACAGACTGCCACAGAATTTTATTAAATGTTTTTATAATGCCTTGGTGTGTTCGATGAGTGTCATATAAAATTTACAATTAGACTTTCTAGATCTTCTGGATCTTCATATTAATTATAAAGATTATCTATAGTTTTGTTAACTCTAATTTATGCTTATTGTTGTTTCTCGTACGTTAAGATATAGAATATACGTTAAGATCGTAGCGTTAATGAATAAGCAATGATGGAATTTTTTGAGAATCAAATTTATCAAAAATTATTTTAATATTTTAAATTCTCTAAATTTGTGTGAATTGCCACGCCATAAGATTCCACAGTGTCAAATGATTTTTCTCTGTCTGCAAGAACATTAAGACTATATCCACAAAGGAATCTTTGTTATAAAAACAAAATTTTTAAGTATCGTTTATCGAGGATTAGAATAGTAAAAAAACACGTTTGGTACTAATAGACTTAAAGTGCTTTTTATTCATATTATTATCAAATGATAAAATAACATTGCATAATCGTTTAACTACAGAAAGTTGAGTATTAACTATAAAGATGTAAATATATTAGATAATATAAACCATTTATAAAAAATATTAGAACGACAAAGTTCTAACAGAATTTTTTTGTCGCTGCATTATATGTACGAAAAGAATATATTTTTATAGAATATTATTTTTGTAAAAAAGAAATGGTAGTTTGGTAAAACTATGCAATATCAAAACATAATATGTACATATAAATATTGTGGACTATTTATTGATTTTGTGTATTTATTTAAATATAATGGTTTGTTTACTTTTAAAATTTTATCTTCAGTATTTTTGTATATTGTAATGTCTTTTTTCATCTTGAACCGAGAAATTTCAAGAAAAGATTTATATTGTCCTTATTATTATTTTCCTTTTGCGTTCAGACTCGGGAAAGTGGTCGAAAGGAAAATTGTAACCAAATCCTGAAAAACATGCCTTAAGGCACGTGCTTCAATCGAGCAAATGCGCAGGGCCCAAAACAGGTCAACAACCAGAAGGGTCGCTTTTATGTTATTACTAGACCATTCGATCAGTGGTCCCTTTTCGGTAAAGGAACTAAATGCTTTTTACGCGGGACGGGACCTTGTACAATCTCAAGATTTTGGAGTGAGAGCGGGATTAATTAATAAAATTAATTATCGTTTCAATTATCATAATTTATTAATCATTTTAAAAAATGAAAAATGTATATGTTATGATTGCGACATACAATATAATTTTATTTGTGAAGCGAGCTATGTTCATGTATCGTTAATATATCGTTGTATTGTGATGTATTGTGATCATTATCGCGGATGTTAGGTTCGCAGGTCATCAATCAAAATGCTGTGGGAATATAACTTCGGAGGTCATCAATCAGAATGCTGTGGGATAGTCTCTAATATTTAAATTTAAATTTTGATTGACATTTACAATAACGAGTGAGATAAAACACGTAAAATAAAATTACAATGTGCACGTAAATAAAAGTGTAATATATGAGGAGTCGTTGGATTTCTTCAAGAAGAACTGTGGAAGGAGAGAATTTTCTCCAGAGTATTTTAATGAACCGCGATCGGACGTTTGCGTCCAGGGATAAACCAGGAAATGATGGTATTCGAAGGGCTTTCTATTAGTGCTTTCCGCTTTCAGAAATATTAGATAATATAAATGCTAGAACTTAAACTAGTGTGTTCCGTCAGAGCCCGAGCCAATTTTTTCTTCGCACGCCTATTCCAACAGTTCCGCGCATGCTTAACGACCGCTCGCAAATTTCGTTCCAAATTATTCACTAAGGAAAGAATAAAATAAAATGAAAGAATAAATAAAATGATAGCGGAAAAGTTTTAAGTTGAGAAACAATTCCTAGATTTCGTTATTCAATGACTAAAATGACAACTTTACATTTGAGTAATGTGTGTGTGTGTGTGTGTGTGTGTGTGTGTGTGTGTGTGTGTGTGTGTGTGTGTGTGTGTGTGTGTGTGTGTGTGTGTGTGTGTGTGTGTGTGTGTGTGTGTGTGTGTGTGTGTGTGTGTGTGTGTGTGTGTGTGTGTGTGTGTGTGTGTGTGTGTGTGTGTGTGTGTGTGTGTGTGTGTGTGTGTGTGTGTGTGTGTGTGTGTGTGTGTGTGTGTGTGTGTGTGTGTGTGTGTGTGTGTGTGTGTGTGTGTGTGTGTGTGTGTGTGTGTGTGTGTGTGTGTGTGTGTGTGTGTGTGTGTGTGTGTGTGTGTGTGTGTGTGTGTGTGTGTGTGTGTGTGTGTGTGTGTGTGTGTGTGTGTGTGTGTGTGTGTGTGTGTGTGTGTGTGTGTGTGTGTGTGTGTGTGTGTGTGTGTGTGTGTGTGTGTGTGTGTGTGTGTGTGTGTGTGTGTGTGTGTGTGTGTGTGTGTGTGTGTGTGTGTGTGTGTGTGTGTGTGTGTGTGTGTGTGTGTGTGTGTGTGTGTGTGTGTGTGTGTGTGTGTGTGTGTGTGTGTGTGTGTGTGTGTGTGTGTGTGTGTGTGTGTGTGTGTGTGTGTGTGTGTGTGTGTGTGTGTGTGTGTGTGTGTGTGTGTGTGTGTGTGTGTGTGTGTGTGTGTGTGTGTGTGTGTGTGTGTGTGTGTGTGTGTGTGTGTGTGTGTGTGTGTGTGTGTGTGTGTGTGTGTGTGTGTGTGTGTGTGTGTGTGTGTGTGTGTGTGTGTGTGTGTGTGTGTGTGTGTGTGTGTGTGTGTGTGTGTGTGTGTGTGTGTGTGTGTGTGTGTGTGTGTGTGTGTGTGTGTGTGTGTGTGTGTGTGTGTGTGTGTGTGTGTGTGTGTGTGTGTGTGTGTGTGTGTGTGTGTGTGTGTGTGTGTGTGTGTGTGTGTGTGTGTGTGTGTGTGTGTGTGTGTGTGTGTGTGTGTGTGTGTGTGTGTGTGTGTGTGTGTGTGTGTGTGTGTGTGTGTGTGTGTGTGTGTGTGTGTGTGTGTGTGTGTGTGTGTGTGTGTGTGTGTGTGTGTGTGTGTGTGTGTGTGTGTGTGTGTGTGTGTGTGTGTGTGTGTGTGTGTGTGTGTGTGTGTGTGTGTGTGTGTGTGTGTGTGTGTGTGTGTGTGTGTGTGTGTGTGTGTGTGTGTGTGTGTGTGTGTGTGTGTGTGTGTGTGTGTGTGTGTGTGTGTGTGTGTGTGTGTGTGTGTGTGTGTGTGTGTGTGTGTGTGTGTGTGTGTGTGTGTGTGTGTGTGTGTGTGTGTGTGTGTGTGTGTGTGTGTGTGTGTGTGTGTGTGTGTGTGTGTGTGTGTGTGTGTGTGTGTGTGTGTGTGTGTGTGTGTGTGTGTGTGTGTGTGTGTGTGTGTGTGTGTGTGTGTGTGTGTGTGTGTGTGTGTGTGTACACAGGGTGTAGAAAAGTACCGGGACAGTGAAATATCTCGAAAAATATAAGTTTTATGAAAAAATATTTCAGACAAAAGTTGGAAGATTTAAAAAGTTGTATTTACTGATCTTATCAGTTTGACCTTGGATAGCGTCGCCAAGGTCAGAGAAAGATCATCTTGAATTTTTTTAATGGAACCACCCTATTTTTGTCATATAAATCGATTTCTCGCAATATTCTGCATTAAAAGTTATGAGGGTAGGATGGTCAAAAAGTGAATAATTTACGAGATATTTTATATTTTAGTTTAACAATCTTACGTAAACTATAAAATATCTCGTAAAATATTAATTTCTCGTTGATCTTACCTCAATACCTTTATGCACAAAATAATGAGAGGAATCAATTGATGTAAAGAAAACACATAATTATTTTTAAGAAAAAATATGTAATTTGCAACTAGCAGCTAAATATTTTTTTCTTCAACTAACAGCTAAATATTTATTGATAAGATCAGTAAATACAACTTTTTAAACCTTCCAACTTTTGTCTAAAATATTTTTTCATAAAACTTATATTTTTCGAGATATTTCGCTGTCGGTACTTTTTCTACACCCTGTATATATATACATATATATACATATACATATAATGTTGCTATGACTTTGAGTAATATTCAAAAAATTTTAGCTATTATTTATAGAAAGTTATTAACAAATAAAGGTGAATGCAAAGCGAGATAGGCAATGAAAGATTGAATATTGGACATAGTTTATATAGATATTATTACGCATACACACGCATAGACAGATATCAATACAGATCTTTTATAATATTCAAAATGTAAAAAAATTGAAAAGTAAATATATAGGCCAGGAAGAAGCTCTATATAGATTTGCAACTTTCCACGCGAAGTAAGATCTACATCACATCACTCGATGCAAAACGAAGTCTATAATTATAGATTCTGTTTCGTACTGAAAGCATTGGGCGATATGGAGTGAATTTCGCTTTGTGACAAGTTGCACCTATATGAAACCGTATAATTATAGATATTTCACACTGAAAGCGGGCAATGTGAAGTGAACTTCGCTTTGCGCGAGTGTTTGTCTAACATAAGTGTGCGTATGTATGCGTAATAATATATATACCTGTAAACTATGTTCAATATTGAATCTTTTTTTGCCCATTCAAATCTCCCTTTGTATATGCATCTTTATTTGTTAATAACTCTTTAATAAACAATGGGCGACAGCTAAAGTCTTTTAAATCTTATTAAGGATTATGACCTTAAGAGCATATATCTGCGAGTGTAAGGCCTATCGCACAATACAGGCAATAACACATGCAACAGAAATAACTACATTTCAACTTACCAGAAACTGTGTATCAACGCACAACGGAATATGGAATAGGCAATAGAAACGGAATTTCCGACTGGATTGGTATCTGATCAATCACAGTGATTCAGTTTTAGTCTTTCAATATTACATAGATTTCTATTCCGTATTTCTATTCCCTGTTCCTTTTGCCTGTATTGCGTTAGGACCCTTACACTAAAGTAAATACTTACCAAAAGATTGCGCGTGCGCATTCCAAATAATAAACAGAGGTGTATGTAGGATGGCATGAATCTAGACACACTCGCAGCAATTATCTATCTGTGGCACAGACACTGACGTATCTGTGTAAGGAATTTGCATATTTTTCAGTTTAACAAATAATCACTAAAAAACGACATTTGCAGACTAGAAAAATATGTGAGGTGCAAGTGGCTGAATCAGAAATCGAACCCGAATCTTTCGCTTTCCGGGAACTACTCTTATCACTGAGCTATTCAGACCTCATACCTTATGCCACTTTTAACACAGTAATACAGTATACTCCAGAGCGATGTTAGAATTTCGTTCAATGGATGAAATGCCGACTATCATAGAACTTGAACCGCGCATTCTCTTGATAAGTGCTTACACCACGCTTATATATTATATGTACATACAAACATATGAGAGAAACTAAAAATGTGTTAAGAAATATTGTAAGATATTGTAAAGAATATTGTAAAGAAATTATGTAATATATAACTTACATTTAATTTACAAATAAACATTCACATTGTTATTAATGAAGACCTGAATAATTTAGTTGTTTTGCATCTTCTACGTAATTACACGTACTCAATGATAAATACTATGCGGCAATGAAATGTATTGACAAATTGAATATGTCATAAATCCATAAATAAATTGTTGCTATTATTATGTTTGGCTTTTAGATATGTGTTCGATATTAACCATCACATATGGTACCTATTCGATGGTTAATGTCGAACATATATCTACAAGGTTATATTCTATAATATTCCCATGCTGTGTGATATAGTCTCATATAATATTTCCATGCTATCATAATGTTGCTTCTTTAAAATTTTAACCTTATTAAATTGATTTGAGTTGAAGATATTATGAATGGTAGTAAAAAACGTTTTCCGGTTTTTAAATGACAAAGGAATAATTCTTATGGCGTTTTCACAAAATGTCACAAAATAATAGTTGCTTTTTTAATCGCCTTTCTTAAGCTAAGACTCTTACATTTATTTTTTTAATTCTTAAAGTGTAATCATTAAAAAACATAAATACACAATTACATAATGGCAAATTTACAAACATGACGATATTATTAGTGTAACTTTTTTTGGATAGCGATATATCTTTTGCAGTTTTATATTTCCATATAATTGTGAAATTAAAAAATGTAAAGAAATATTTTATTATAGTTATTTTATTGAGAAATTTTTTTTAAATAAAAATATTTAAACACCCGTTTCACACATGCATGCACGCACGCATACGCATATTTTCGAGTATAAATAAATTATGAACAGTTGAAAATAAACAATTTTTCAATAATTAACTTTAAGAAAATAGAAAATAAAATTTTTATTCCCGATTCAGCGACTTCGGCCCGATATTTTTCTCGCCTACACTTCTGCAGGGGGGTAAAAGGGGTTTTAAAAATCTCGAATTGAGAGGACCTATCTTGATAAGAACTTTTTTCATCATTTTTGATGTATACTATCCACCTATAAAGTAGTGGACACCCTATATATATGTACATATATTCGCATAACAAGTAGTGAGTCCAACTAATTTTCCACTTTTATTTTTATTTACCTATGGAAACAGTTCTTAGATTTTTATAAATCTATTTATTTAATTAACTGCGCGAACTCTGTATTCATTTTTACTATTTTAATTTTTTTCTACCTACACGCACACCGCAGATACATGTAGACGGGTCACCATCCTCTGACAAGAGGTTACGGACAGAGAGGAGTTATTGAACCAAATTTCTAAATTAAATATTATGGTTATGAAATGTAAAAAGGAGACTTATAATAATCAAGGATTTCGAATGTGAGAGGCAAAAGAATTCACGTAATCAAGCATCCCGAACGTGAGAAGCAAGGAATTCATGATAATTAAGTATCAGGAGAGAGAGAGAGAGAGAGAGAGAGAGAGAGAGAGAATTTACATTATCGTTACTCGTTATCAAATTTGAAAGTAACTCGTGCATTAGCGTTACCGTTACTCAAATAGTAACAAGTCGTTATACTTTCCATTACTTTTATTAATGTTAATACAAGATCAAGTTAAACATTCAAAATTTCTATTTTTAAACATTATTTTGTATTAAAATACAATACATACACAGTATGTCTGATAAATAACCGGACTGAATTTGTTACCCACACTATAAGCACCATCTATTGGGCATTATTTTTTTTCAATAGTCTTAAGCTACCAATAGTTTAAGCTACCAATTGTTAAAATTTCAACGAAATTAGACGACGCGTTCAAAAGTTATTGACATTTTAGTGATAGTACTTTGGAAAACAGCCACACAAACACTTTAGGAACAGTACTTGGACGTTGTCACGAAAACATAATGAAGCAAAGAGCAAATATTAAATTCTGCTTTAAACTTTGGAAAACGACTACGCAAACACTTGAAATGTTGAGGGAAGTTTATGGCGATAATTGTATGTCCCATATACAAGTATTTGAGTGGTATGAACGCTTTAAAAACGGTCGAGAAGATTTGAGCGACGAACGGCCAAGTCATCCGAAGTCGGCGAACAGTAACGAACTCGTGCAGAAAGTGCGTGAAATCATCGCTATCGATTCAAATGTGACATTGCGAATGATGACAGAAGAATTTAGCGTCGGTAAAGATCTAATTCGCGAAGTTTTAACTAAAAATTTAAATGGTTTCTCTTGCATGACAATACCGTCGCCGTCAAGCAGTTTCTGGTTCGAAAACAAGCGTGCGTTCTCGACCATCCACCTTATTCTCCAGATTTAGCACCGTGCGATTATTTTTTGTTTCCGAAACTGAAAATGCCGACGAAAGGGACCCGATACGATGATATTGAAGCAATCAAAGTCGCCGTGACAAGGGTACTCGATTCCGAAATCAGAGCTCCAAAAATCGTTTCGCTCATTACTTGATCGCTTCCAACGCTGTATCGACGCAGAAGAAACATATTTCGAATAAAAAGACAGATTTATACCAATATTGTTTATTATTTTTACAGCGTCAATCCAGTTATTTATCAGACAGACTGTAACAAAAGAGATATAATTTTGATAGTGATATCGCTATTAATATAAAGTATATTTTTGATAATAATTAATTATGAATAAAAAAACAAAACATTTACAGAAAAGCTTCTTTAAGATTTAAAAATTTAAGTAAGGCTCTCAATATGAAATATAAATTCAAATTTCAACAGGTTAGTAAGAGCTAAACGCGGATGGTAGTGCGTCGGTTTCAAGAAAAATTTGCTTTTTAAGATTTTTAAATGTAAATAAAGAAAAAGTTTTCTTATTGTTAGTTTTCTTTCAATAGATTCATAACTATGGTCACCATTTTTACCCTTATACAATTTTAAAATCCTGACACAATACGCTAATTTTCATAATCTCAAACTCTTGACCAATCATCGATTTATCTAATTCTAACTAAATGTCTCTATTCAATAATTCCTATTAAAAAAAAAGATTAAAATAATCTTGGGAAAATGACGCAAAATCAACGTCATAATTCTCTCTTGAAACCGAAAAACTTTTCAAAACTTTTTTTCTAAAAAAAAAGCTTTTTAAGATATTTGATATGAGCATTTAAAATGAGACACCCTGTACATTGAACCGAGATCTTTTTTTTACAGGAAGCACTTGTCAAAAGATTAGGACCCAATGCTCACGCATTCACAATGGAAATCACACCACTAGCCCCACCATCCGTGCAACTGGTACCAGCTAAAGAATACAATGGTGCACCTATTGGTACCAGCTACGATGTCAAAGCTTACGTCGGTGAGTAAAAAAAACCTCTTATTTTTCTTGAGTTTTATTTTTGCTCTTGTTCTGACGAATTTACTTTGATCGAAGAAGAGAAATACAATAGCGCACAGTAATAAAATGTGAAAAATGTTCACGAACGGAATAAAATGAAAAGAATATTTATATAAATTTATATATAGCACTCTATTTTTAATAAAATATTTTAAATACAAGATATACATAATAGTATTTCGCTCATAATTATTTGTAGTAACAATAACTTTGTTTATAGTTAAAGCCATAAAAACACAGCACTTTGAAAAAAATACAATCATCAGACTTCAAGATAACAAAAATTGCTGATATATTTTATCGATATTCAGAATCATTTGTAGTTGTTTATAGTGACTTTTCTTTCGTTTGTGTGTGTGATGTATAATTGAACCACTTAAAAGTTATAATATATTGTTGTAAAATATTGTTATAATATATTGTTGTAATTATTATAATATCATGCATAATATAGATTATATACTGATATAACAAATATTAAAATCAGAAAATGTGTCATAGTCAAGTTCTCAATAATCTGACCATGCTATCTAATATCAACTAAAGTGGAATACTGAATAAGAATTCCTACAACAGAATGATGTAATAGGCTAATCTAAAAAACTAGTGTACATGCAAGTGTTGTGTGTTTTAATGTATACTCTACTCATTAAAAAAAAACAGTTGTATAAAGTATTGCTTTAATTTATATTTTGTTACTTAAATCTCTCTCTCTACTTTTTTTACAAAAATGATAGGCAAGATTCTCATAACTTTGGCGCCGTAATGTAAAGATGATTTCCGAAGGAAATTTTAGCGCAGAATACGGGAAAAATACTTAAAAAATTCCACAACCAATAGATATCTTAAATAAGCAATATTGAATTATATGTAAATTTCAGACACTATATATATGTATAATAGAGCGTACTTTAGCACATTTATTTGTTTATGTGTAGTAAATGGAACGGGTGGGCGGAGGAAGGGCTCTGCCCCTCCCCCTGCACCCCCATCCCGAAAAAAACTAACCTAACCCAACCCATGTCTGATGGGTGAATCTTTATTTTAAGTAATAATTCACTTCCCTTGGATATAGGTTGGGTTAGGATAGTTTTTTCGGGGTGGGGGTGCAGGGGGAGGGGCAGAGCCCCTTCCCCACCCACGTGTTTGATTTATTAAACATAAATAAATGAATCTGCTAAAAATACATTTTATAAAACGTTCATGGTGTCTGAAAATTACATATAATTCATGGAAATTCTTTTCTTAAATAATTTTTTAATAAACAACGAGCGACACTTAAAACTTTTACAGGATACGCAGGATAGTGACCTTGACAACATATGTCACTGTCATTGACTTTATATTTTGTTTTGTAAATAATTCATATTGTTGCTATATCTTGGAAAGTATTGATCCATGAATCTCTTTATTATTTTTTCCGCGTTCCTCGTCAAAAATGCCTTCATAACTCACAGTCAAAACGTGACGCCAAAGTTATGGGAATCGTGCCAAATGATGATATTAAAAAAACAGCGTGAATTAAAAATAAAACTTATATAAAACTATATGCAAGGTGTACGAAAAGTCCTGGACCCCTTAATTGTTTCGATAAATACGCAGTTTTGAAAAAAATGTTTCATACAAAACTTGTAGGATTTTAAGTGGCGCATTACATAGCAATATTATTATGACCTTGAATAGCGTTGTCAAGGTCACGTGAAGGTCATCTTCAATTTCTTAAATGGAACCCCCTATTTTTCATTACATATTCTTGTAGCTTATCTCGAGAGCTTTCCAAAACACTATAATTAAGTTTCCTAATTATAAGGCTTGAAATTTACAGTATTTTGACATAAAATACAAAATATCTTATAAAACATTCAGTTTTCGCTAATCTTACCTTAATAGTTTTATGCACAGAATAGTGAGACCAATCAATTGGTGTATAGAAAACACATAGTTGCTTTTAAGAAAAAGTATGTATTTGCAACATGCAGCTGCATACTTTTTCTTAAAAGCAACTATGTGTTTTCTATACACCAATTGATTGGTCTCATTATTCTGTGCATAAAAGTATTAAGGTAAGATTACCGAAAACTGAATGTTTTACAAGATATTTTGTATTTTATGTCAAAAAAATACTGTAAATTTCAAGCCTTATAACTCGAAAAGTATTAAATGAAAAAATAATTCATTATAGTGTTTTGGAAAGCTCTCGAGATAAGCTACAAGAATATGTAATGAAAAATGGGGGGTTCCATTTAAGAAATTGAAGATGACCTTCACATGACCTTGACAACGCTTCTTCTTAGTCGTATCTTCTTGTCAGAAGAGTCGTGATACCATGGTTATGAGCATTGGAGGATTTTGCGTCTTCAACCTTGTCTGTCTTCCGTCTCTCTTGCATTGACTTGAATTGATTTTCCTGTGATCTCCTTTATTTGATCTATCCATCTTAACGGGGATCAACGCTATTCAAGGTCATAATAATATTGCTAATGCGCCACTTAAAACCCTACAAGTTTCGTATAAAACATTTTTTTCGAAAATGCGTATTTTTCGAAATAATTAAGGGGTCCGGGACTTTTCGTACACCCTGTATATAATTTAATTTACTGATAGCAGTACTACTTTGATAACGGTTGGAAAGACAACACGCTTGATAAAGACAACATAATTAAAGTAATCAAAAGTAGAAAAAATTGTATGCCAAAAAAACTTGGCGCTGCTATATTAATTCTCACATATTTTAATTATTTAATATAATATCTGGATGTGTGTATAATAATTTTTCTTTATTATAACAGTCAAAACATTAATTTTGATTCTCATAGCAACGCCAAGTTTTGTTAAATTAAATTTTTTTTTTGATACTTTAATTATATTGTCTTTATCAAGCGTATTGTCTTTCCAACCGTCATCAAAATAGTACTACTATCAGTAAATTAAATTATATATATGTGGAATGTTTTATAATGATAGGATAGGATGAAACGCGTCCAATAAATTATCACAGAATATGAATAAGTATATATTACGAAATACGCAGATACAGTAGAAAAGAATCGATAGCGCATAACAATAGAAGACTCGCTTGTCTTTGCTCGTGGTTTTGGTAAGACTCTCCGCGACTCGCTCAATCGCTCGTAGGATCTCGATCATGAAGGTGATTCACGGCGAGCGAAGAGTTGCACGTTTAATTTTAAGAAAAAGGCTAAAAAATATATTGTTTTGATACACTTTTTTATCATGTCTTATTTTCTATGCTAAGAAACATTAATAAACCACTCTAAGACGTATTGACGTAATTTTAAGTAGATCGGAGCTTCTTCATACGTTTTGGTAATTTCATCTAAAAAGCGAAAGTTTAGGTGCCTTGCCGGAACAGAAGATATTGACTCAGAGCAAAACGCTTTTGCACGTTTCTTATTGAGGTCAAGTCACAACTTTTGCGCATTACCCGACTTTGAATATTTCAATTTCAATTTTTTCACTCCACCCTAATATATATATATATATATATATATATATATATATTTTAGGGTGCAGTATATATATGTGTATGTAAATACCGGGTGATTCATTTTAATCTTAACAGGCAAATATTTGGAAATCACGGGGTTTTAGAAAAAAATGTATCAGACAAAAGTTGTAGAGTTTCGAGGGGGACATAATATCTTGACCTAGAATTGCCCTTGGGTGGCGTTTTTCAAGGTCATTTAAACCTAGTTTTTTTTTAATAGAACCACCCTATTCTTTTTATATAAATCGATTCCTCGCAATATTCTGCATAAAAAGTTATAAGGGTAGAATGGCCAAAAAGTGAATAGTTTACGAGATATTTTATATTTTAATTTGACATAATCTTACATAAACTATGAAATATCTCAGAAAATATTCATTTTATATAAAATTTATATAAAATTTATAAAAAAATTTTATATAAAAATTTATATAAAAAAATAGGGTAGTTCTATTTAAAAAACTAGGTTGACCTTTAAATGACCTTGAAAAACGCCACCCAAGGGCAATTCTAGGTCATGATATTATGTCCCCCTCGAAACTCTACAACTTTTGTCTGATACATTTTTTTCTAAAATGTATCAGTGATTTCCAAATATTTGCCTGTTAAAATGAATCACCCGGTATATGTATATAGTATATGTATACAAGATTATTCAAAATGATTCACCCAATTTTAAATAACTACATTTTCGAAGTTTACAAATACATAGTGATCAGTGATACATCAATCAAAAGAAAAACTGTCCAAGTTTTGTTTCTCATCTTATAAGTGCTTGATGTTACTTCCTTTATTGTTAGTAGTATGAGCAACATCTGAACAATAATCAAATTTCTCCCATACTCGCTCTAGCATATCTGTTGTCACTGATTCCACAGCTGTAACAATTCGATTTTTGAGCCCCCCCCCCCAAAAAAAAAAGAATTGCACGGCGTAAGATCCGGTGACCTAGGGAGCCAGCTATGGAGCACCAAATCACTTGGGTATCACTTTGTCTTTTGAGGGTACGTTAAGGATGCTGTGTACGTACGTGCCACCATTGCCCACAATTATGGATAAGTTCAAAAATTGCATTGTTACAGCTGTGGAGTCAGTGACAACGGATATGCTAGAGTATGAGAGGAATTTAACTATCGTTTCAACGTTGCTCGTGTAACTAAGAAAAGTGTAACTATTTCATTTATCCTGTTCAGCACTGCCAATTGAGTTAAATCGGTGTATGTATTTATAGACCTATACGTTCAATTATGAGTTAGAGTCCATAAGAATTTCAAAGTTATCCATAACTCTATGAGTTAATACAGATATTCATATTATTAAATAATACGCAAGGGTTGTACTATGAATCCAAAGGGATCCAAAGGGAATGTGTGTGTATGTATGTTGATTCGTGAATCGACGGTTTGAGAATTATATCCAATATTACTTACCAATTACTCTGTATGCTTACAATTGCAAAACAACTAAGACGCAACATTATTTTGTGCACACTGATACATCTGCAATTTATACTGAAAGCTTCTTAGAAATAAGTTATTTGAAGAACATAAGATTGACTTCTGACAAATAAGACACCCTATAAATCATTTTATTGTTGACAAAATGAATCATTCCATCATCAATACTTGAACTATGGATGTTTTACAAATAAACTGATAACCTAACAATCATAGAAATATTCGAAACACATAACGTTCAAAAAAACAAAGGTATCTCCCATTCTATGATTTGTCTGATGATATATATTATGTTTGGAACGTTTTTCTCACGAAGACATTGCACTATCGACAAATTTTTGATATATTTTCAAAAATTAACATGAAAATTAAAAATTCTGAGTTGGAATCCGAATGGGCCGGAAACCATCCAAATTGATACCTCTCCTTCATTTGATTAAAAAGCTATTTAAATTTTCTACTTATCTTATAATCGATAAAAGTTGAGGCGGAAAAAATTGATCATATTTTAATAAATTTTTGATAACATATAAGAAAGAGCTTTAAAAACTCAAATATTAGAAAGCCAGCTTAAATAACTTATCTTAGTTTTTAAGAGTTCTTCATATGTGTACTTTATATGTCTCTGTTCAACTTCTTTCCTTTCAAAAGTAAGCAAAAAAACCAATCTTTACCAATTTCGGTCTTATTAATCAATCACATAATCATCAGTTTTCATAAAAAAGAAAATAGCTACTAAAAAGATCAAATATTGATTTGTAGCATAGATTCGAGAGCATAGTCTTTCCGGAAAGATTTGCTCATTTATTTCTAAGGATAAATTTGTGGCTTGACGCGCATTTAGTACCAGCTTTCACCTTTATTACATCCCACGCATCGTTAATATTTTATGTGTCGGATTTTAGCGGAGCGAGCAGATGAGAGATTGCACCGTAAAACCACGGTCAGAATGGGCATTCGGGTGATCCAGCGAACCGCGAAGCCACCTTTACCCTCAACAACTATGTACAACGTACTTCCCTCTCAAATGCCATCGATTAGCTTGAGAATTCAAGGATGCAAAACAAGAGTGGAATCCGCAGAAAATGAAATTATCGAGGATGATGGTTGGTCGCGATCAGCATTTAATAACGTAGATTACTTACTACTTAGATTTCAAAGTTTACTTATTTTTTTTATTTCCTATATCTGTATATTATTTATTTTGTCTCTTATTTGTCTTAAAATTTGTCACAAGTTTTTAATGTAATATAACACTGTAATTGCAACGTTGTAATTATATCCGGAACTTCACAAATTCAAACTTTTCAAATAATATGCGTCTCAAGTTTGATGCAAATCTGCTGAAACGCTCCAATAAATATTGATAAATCTATCTGTTCGCATCTATCACAAATGCGGAATACAAATCAGAATGAATGAACTGCAATTTCGCTTCTATTTTTGCAGAAAACATAGGACCACATGCAGCAGTGGAAAAGCCATTTTTATTAAGTGACGGTCGCATCGGATTGGAAGCAAGACTAGATCGTGCGATTTACGCTCATGGAGACTCAATCACTGTCCACATCAATGTCAGCAACAATAGCAGCAAATCCGTAAGAAGAATAAAGGTATAAAATTCGTATTTTATGTAGTCACATTTATTTTTATTAAGTTTTAAACCAAACAGAGCTATTCTAAGTAACAAGAATTAAATATATAAGTGAGATTTGTAGAATGTATTCTTTGTTTTGATAGTTATTGAGATAAAACAAACACTTTTATTTTGTTTATTTAATAACCGCGAAGTGTATAAAAGAGATAAAGAGTTCTTCATCAATAAACTGAACAAAGAAGATCCTATTTGCACTTGCTTTTTATTGCAAAAGATTTATATTATTGCCATTTCATAGAATTACTATAGCTAGTAACTAGTGCTATAGTAGTTTTAATATGCATATGCACACATATTATAGCATTGATCATTTATAGACATATTTCACTAATACAAAAGATTCCATGTAAGATAAATATTATTACCACAATGAAAAAAAATAAAAAAGGCGTGATACAGGTATCCGTGAAAAATTTACTTTTTTTAAAAAAGCAAAGAAAGAGCACCAAGTTCACACATGCCAATCAAAAAAGTATTGTGTAAAGAAGTGTTATATTATCGTTTATTGTTCAATGCATATTTAAATATAAATTACGAATTGTTACTTCTGTATAATAATTTTATGCACGCATAACTTCCTAGCAAACTTGTATAACTATTTAAAAAAATATGTGAATATAATGCCAAATGTCAAATAATTTCAAAAATTTAATAGAAATTAATTAAAATTTAAATAAAATATGTATACAAATATAAAAAAAAATGATTTAAGAAGTTATTAATATACGAAGTATATATTATAAGAGATATACATAATTAAAAAAGGCATGGATTTTAACATATGAATAAAAATGCATATTTAATAATAGTTGACTTAAAAAATAATTATTAAAAAATAATTTCACAATACGATTATCGTTAAATGACAATATATTTTATTTTATGTGATAAAACAACTCTATTATTTTTGAAAGATAAGAAAATAAAAATTATAAAGGTTTCCTATTTTTGCCACATTTACATTTCTAGATTACAAAAATTTTATAAAAATTCAACACTTCTAACTTTTTTCGAAAATAAAGCAATTTTAAAAAGACAAACGTTTAATGCTAATTTTTATTTTATTTTTTGCATTCTATTTTTTCAATATTTAAAATTTAGTTTATATTGTAAAATGTTCTCTTTTTATGTTATTTTCTTCTTTCACATATTCACATATCTTCGTATTTGTCATTTGTAATTGTAAAAATTAGCTGTAAGCTATTAAGGCAATCTTGTGTTGGAATTATAACAGTAGCAAAAAATCTGAACAGAGGAAATAGTGCTAAAAAATTTACCATGACAACAATAATAATAAACTTCTTGCCAAAAATGTAATAAAACCGTCCGTAAAATTGATAATATTTCGTGACAAAACCGTAGAGAAAACAAACTTAATCTCCCATAGAGGAATCAACTGATTTTCTATGCAATTGTTTGACGATTAATTGTGAGAAAAACTTTAAAAGAATTCTAAAACAGTCCTAGCACGCTGTCTCTTTTCCGCTTCCAAACTAATCTAAAATTTATTCGAAAAACCATAAGAACCAAACTGGAAACTATCAAAATTAGTTTGCCAAAACATCTCGAACAAATCGAACTTTCTCTAATTAATTTATGCGTAGATATTTCACTACAAATTTTGATTAAAGCACATTAAGAAATACCACAGGCAAAATATTTTGAATTCGAAACTGCTTACAAAATTGCTTAATGTATATAATTTTGTTTTGTTATTCTTTCTTTAGATCCTTTTAAAAAATTATACATGCACCATTTTAATCCGAATTTTTCGTATCATGCAATATTAATTCAAATATAAATTAATATGCTGAAACATGATTTTTTAAGTAATTACATTAGTCAAAAGCTAATAAAATACATTTTTTACTTTTATTGCTTTCGTCAAATAGCAACACCTATTAATTATTCGAAAAATGTTTATTCATGCCATTCTTCCAGTTTTCACGTTAATTATCGTCCCGTTGAACTTCTGTAAATTTAATAAACTCGTTAGAGCGTTCATATCCCATAGGTATACTTGATGTCAATGACACTGCCTTAATAAGAACGCTATGAAACAGCATCTTAATAAGAACGCTGTTGCTTGTATAACAAGTGTTCAAATTTAATGAATAGCGTTTTGGCTTTTCGAATAAATAATTTAAAAAATAATCTTTCTAATCAATAAATAATAAATTAATTTATATAACTTAACGTCTCTTATACATAACTTAAATCGCAATAAAGATTGCAAAAATTTATTTTTTCTTTCTTAATAGATTACGATTTATTGAAATTTTTATATCGTGTAAAAGGTATTATTCCAACAACATTATGTTTCTTAAAGTACATTTGCCTTGCCAAATAGCTATTTATTTACACAGTAATTGTCTCCGGAAAATTAAGCTGCAAAAGATAAATGTCATGCGACGCAATGGTGTATCAAGAGACACGGTAGTGTATCGCGCCAAGTCACGCGCATAAAGATCGCGCGCAGCAACGGCGAGACGCACCGTGTATCTTTACGCGAGCCGGCCAGTTGAGAGTACTTGAGATTATCAAATCTCAATAACCGCTGAACGGAGATCGAGTTCTTACTAGGCTTAATCGATAGCTTGAGTTTCAATTATATCAAGAAAATGTCTTTATTTTTGCTCTATTAAACGGAGATATCACGATGCAAAGTTTCAATGTGAAAATTTTCATTTAAGAAACGTTCCAGTCATCTCCTGGAAAATGTTCGTTTCCAATGTTTGACACAAGATTACGTTAGCGTCGCTCGCAACCCCGATCTGGTAAACCATTTGTTATCTGTATACCGAATCTGTATATCATTTAATATCAAATATTTATTTATTATTTACATAATATTCATAGAAACGTAGAGCAAAAATAAAAACATTTTTGTACGAATCCAAGATATCGAATAAGTCTACTAGAATTTACGTGTTATTAAGATCCGATAATCTAAGATATTTTTAACTCGGCTCGCACGTATACAAATTTATTAATTGATAATTTTAAATCATAATATGCATAGATGTGTCATTTATACAGGATGTATAAAAAAGAATGTGCATAGAATGTGCATAGAATGTGCATAGATGTGTTATTTATACAGGATGTATAAAAAAGGTCGAGACTTCGGAATATCTCGAAAAATATAAGTTTTATAAAAAAATGTTTCAGATAAAAGTTGTAGGGTTTAAAAAGATCTATTTACAAATCTTATCAATTTGACCTTGGATGGCGTCGCCAAGGTCAGGGCAAGGTCACCTTGAATTTTTTTAATGGAACCACTCTATTTTTATTATATAAATCAATTTTCCTCGCAATATTCTGCATAAAAGTTATAAGTGTAGGATGGTCAAACAATGAATAGTTTACGAGATATTTTATACTTTAATTTGATATAATCTTACATAAATTATGAAATACCTCGTAAAATATTTATTTTTCGATGATCTTGCCTCAATACTTTTATGCACAAAATAATGAGAGGAATCAGTTGGTGTAAAGAAAACACATAGTTATTTTTAAGAAAAAATATGTAATTTGCAACTAGCAGCTAAATATTTTTTTATTAAAAACAGTACTAACTCAGTACTGTTTTGTATGTCACTGAGATCAGGACATACAGAACATCGGAATTTTTTTAGTCAATCCACTGAAGATGGTCCAAAAAAGGATTAAATCGTTCGATATAATTAGAGTAGATTTTATTTTAGAGTAGATTCGATATAATTAGAGTAGAAAAACAAGTTCGTTGCGCCTGATATCCGCGCATGACTCTCATTAGCTCCTTTCGCACCTGCACTATATTATTATATTAGAACCTTTTCAATTTATCATTATAATTCTATAAATCTGTTGTCAATCTGCTGGCATATTGCGCGCATTTTACTTACTGAGTATAAGTTGTGTCCAATATTGAATCTTTCATATGAATCTACGCTCAAACCTCGCTTTGCATGCATCTTCATTTGTTTATAATTTTTTATTAAACAATAAACAGTAGTTAAAATCTTTTGAAAATTAATTAAGATCGTGACCTTAACAACATAGATGAAGGTTAAGATCATGAAGAAAAGAGGGTGGAAAGGATACTAATATAAACACACGTTTACCTCTTTAATTTCAAAAAAAAATTCTAATGGATATCACAATGCGATAAGCGTCGAAAACAGATTATTGGATAACGTTGTAAGCGATTTTAATTGAAGTCAGATTTTCCTGCTAAAAGATTTAGAAGTAAATTTAGAAAAAAAATAACTTATAATAATGCTTATAACAACTTATAATAAGAAGACTTTGTGAAAACTTTTATAGTATCCTATATAAGTAAGATACAGACTAGTGCTATCATATTCTTTGTCAACAAATTTTCCGAAATGCATCGTTGTAGAAACCTTTTTTAATGTACCAATAGTGCATGTTGAGTTACAGTTTGCTATTTCTTGATTCTTCATATAAATAATTTTTCGTGTAAAAATTTTGGTAATTCTAATATAATTAAGTCTAATATTTATATTTTTATAATAAAACACTTAAAAAAATTTGAGTTCACATAAAACAAATTCTCTTATAACAAAGGATCGTTGAAAAATATATAATCGACCAAAATTAGCCAGAATGCTTGTTTATTTATTAAAAATACGACGTTTCGACCATATGGTTGTGGTCCTTTTCAAGTATACACTGGAATAATACAATTGATAATTAGATTTTTTAACGGTTTGAATAAAACAGCAATATACATGAATTGACTGTGAACAATTTGAGTACATACGGTTCAGATAAAAGAGTAAAACGATGTAAATCTTAATTTTGTAAACTTCACATATCACAATTACTAAATCATTAACGACTTGTTCACAGTCAATTCATGTATATTGCTGTTTTATTCAAACCGTCAAAAAATCTAATTATCAATTGTATTATTCCAGTGTATATTTGAAAAGGACAACCATATGGTCGGAACGTCATATTTTTAATAAATAAACAAGCATTCTGGCTAGTTTTGGTCGATTATATATTTTTCAACGATTCTTTGATTATTGTACTAGCGATATTAAGATCTCTTATAACAGCTTTAAATGTACTTTCCAGTTTTAATTAGAAATAAGGGTTTATTTTATCAAAATGGCAGACACAGACATATTTAAACCATCGTATGTGTGAGTTGTAAATATCTCGCTGATGATCTTGATCTTCATGTATGATATAAAAGTGAGGATACCGACTCAAAATAATCTTGTTTTAAAAAAACTCTGCGCTCGCACATAAATTTCAAGATATAACATATATTATCAAGGTCAAGATTCTTAGCTTCAAAAGATTTTAGCCGTCACTAATTATTTATCAAAGATCTATTAATAAATAAAAATTCGGCTGTTTAGGTATTTTTTAATAAATAAAAAATAAAAACTGATAAAAACGAGATCAAATTGTACGATTTCACATGGATTTGCAATTATCTACACAAAGCAAAATTTACTTCATATTATCCGGTGCTTTCGAAATGAATCTACAATTATACAGTTCCATATACAATACATATATAAATACAAGTAAAAGAAATAAAATGCAATTATATTTTATATTGTTTAAACGTCTTGAATACTAAACATTCTGGGTGTAAATTAGCGTTAAGTAAACTAAATATATAGTTAATTTTCATTTTCGTTTTATAAATAATTTTTAAACTTAAAAAATGCTAAAAAAGCAAAATAGATATTTATTGAAATATTTAGCATACAATAACAGTTCAATAAAAAAAACACATAAGAAAAAGAATTCATCATTTCCTGTAGGCTTCTTGACATTAAATACGATTCTGATTTTTGAACTGCTATATCACATCACAGTTTTGAAAAATTGGAAAAATGGGCGATTTTAATTTATTTTATCATGTTATAGCTACAATATGTGATGTTGGAGAAGTTTTGTTGCAATCAAAATTAAGTATTATTAGCATTTTAAACCCTTAAAAGAAATTGTGTCGATTATGGTTAATAAGATATTCATGTTTAAATATGGAGTCTATTGCAAAAAATGTGCGAATTAAATCATTGAGAATCTACTAAATAATTTTCAATTATATTCATTCAAATTTAAACTTTTTTTAAGTTCGCTGAACATGATTTCAAAAAATTGACAAATTAAAAGTTTAATGATGCAATTAATATTGGCAAATATCACAATTAAAAAAATGTTTGGTATTTATGCATAAAGGAGGCCTCCTCTCCGATTTGGTTTATTTTTAAATATGTTGTAGAGGGGGTTTTTCCGAGTAATTTCATATATATATATATATATATATATATATATATATATATATATATATATAAAGGTCGGACTCAAATAGTTTCGGAGATACAAACTGAAAAAGGTTAAAAATAAAAAATAGCAAAAGTGGTAACCCCCGTAGGGGGAGCGGAACCCACTGCGTCCACGCATATACTTTACAACGCAAAGCGAGGTGTACCCTACAATTCTTGTGTGGATTGGAAAGTGTATGCGTGGATGCAGTGGGTTCTGCCCCCCCCCCCTACGGGGGGCTCCACTTCCGGAAGATATAACCTAACCCAAACCTATTTCTGATTTAAAACTAAAATTTGGTTTGGGTTAGGCTCTCTCTGTCCACTGAAGCAACACACGCGCGCGCGCACGCACACACGCACGCACACACTGAAGAGGGGGTGCGGGGGGCCTTCGGCCCCCCACCCGCATCCCCCCTCGATGGGTGGAACTCGCTTCGCGTGGAATGTTGCAAACTCATGTGAATTATTTTTTATTTTTCTTTTTTCAGCTGGTATCTCCGAAACTATTTGAGTCCGACCCTTACATATATATATATATATATATGAAATTACTCGGGAAGACCCCCCCACAACATATTTAAAAATAAAGCAAATCGGAGAGGAGGCCTCTTTTGTGCATAAATACCAAATGTTTTAATTTTCGCAAAAATTTATATATACATACAAAATTTTAGTATATATTTTGAATTTTAACATGAATGTTGACATCAGATTTGTATTCAGCGACTTGAAACCTAAATAATTATTCTTTCTCTTGTGTATAAAATATATTTTTAATTGTATAATAATTCTATTAATATTAATAACAAATAATATAAATAATATTCCATCACACTTTCAATATATCTTGCCTCCTCGTAAAGGAGGGACGGTAATATAACAAACGATATCTCTCGGCGATTTTCCTGACAAATAGAAATCAACAGAAAACCCATTTTCTCATTCCAAGTTATTTATAAACTACAAGAAGAAACGCTACACTATTAAAATTATAATTTAATTCGCTTTGCATACATATAAGAAGCAAAAGATACAATAATGTTGAATTAAATCTGCCTAATCTATGTCGATATGTCTTTCTTCTTAAAATAAGAACACGGTATTTTGCCGATAATAAGGATGGGATCAAGTTCAATATGTACTTAAAAAACCTAATCTAATAATAAAAAAACCGAATCTAATAATTAAGTTTCATTTTCTAGAATTCGAATAATACTCATAAGAAATAATATTTCATATATTGTACTTGCAAAGTAATCGAATCTAGAACAGTTATATTCGAATTTTAGATTGAATACCTGCAAGATTCGAAGTAGTACTTATAAGTACTTTCTATCGTAAAGAATCGAATCTTTTACAAGTAGTACTCGAACTCTAAGATAAAAAAAAAATCTATTTATGATACTTACTGTACATACACGCACGCACGCACACTCCTCATCTTACACAAACACTCATTCACCTCCCCTCCCCCCCTACATATATATATATATATATATATATATCATAAGTACTCATAAAAGATTCGAACATATTTGATCCAGATTCGAATGTACTTGAAAGTCGCTCTTGTTTTTCGAGAGAATACTTATAGAGAGAATTTATTTTGAACTTATCTCGTCCAGGTTCGAGTCTACTTGAAAGTACTCCAAATGTTCTCCAAATAATCGGTTTTAATAAATGAAAATTTAGAATGAATAATAGATACATCGAATTCATTCGAGAAAAAATGCTAGGAAAAAATCATTAAAACAGAAATGATCCTTATAGTGGATACCGATTTATATAACAAAATTAGGGTGATTCCATTTAAAAAAACTAGGTTGACCTTCAAATGACCTAGAAAAATGAATTTAAAATTCAAGATTATCAACTTTCTTCCCTTTTGAAACCTCTTAATTTTTATATAAAATATTTTCTCGTTATAGCCATAATTTCAGAAATATTCGACTATATTAATTAAAATGGGACACCCTTATATGTATATATATATGGTGGGGAGGGGAGGGGGCGTGTGTGTGCGCGTGCGTGAGTGTATAATAGTATAATAAATATTATAAAATAAAACTATAATGAATAAGTTATATCTACAGTTACAGAAATTAATTTAGAAATTATTCCCTTATTTGTATTATACAACAAAATGTTTCCTTTCAGGTATTTGTCGTACAACATGTAGATGTTTGTATGTTCAGCAACGGCAAATTCAAAAATGTTGTGGCCCTTGTGTCTTCGCAAGAAGGCTGCCCTGTAAGTCCAGGTAGTACTTTGAAAAAGACTTACACTCTCAGACCTATTAAAGGTTCAACCAAAAATTGGATCGCCTTAGAGGACAGCTACACCAAAACTGGAGCAATTTTGGCATCGACGATCATTTGTCCGGGGAACGGAGCCGATAACAGAAATGTCTTTGCGATTTACGTATCTTATTATGTAAAGGTAATTTTTTAAATAGAAAAACATAGGAAATGTAATAAATATCATCAAGCGCATTTACCTTAAGAATAAAAGCCCAGGAAATTGAATTATTGCAAAAGACATATGTAATGAAAAAAAGTCACAATTTAAATTCCCTAAGCCGATAAAAGCCAAACGCAATGATAATGCGTAAGTGTTTCCTAGAAAATTAATTTCTTTTGAAATTAAATGATTATGCATAAGGCACAAAATTTTCTTGGTGCGATACAAGTGATTAAAGTGATCTCTCATTAAGAGATTATTTTTAATAAACCTGCCCCCTTAAAGAAGTGTAGGCTATATATATAGTATACTATATATAGTGTCACAAATTAAACTCATCTTTTTATGAATCAAATGTTTCATCATTACTTTCGTCATTACTGTATTTTCTTAATTCTTAATCATTTACAAAAACAAAGTTCTTTAACTCTTGAGCAATTTCTCTTTGCTTTTTAAGAGGTTTTTCAAAAGAAGAAAATAGGTCGAAAATGAATAACAATCGTTTAAATAAATCTTCATTAGTATTGATTCTATAGATGTTTTTCTCATATAATGCTCTCTGTATCTTTTAATATTTTTATGTCTAGTCCCAAAAGTTTCTTCTGGGAGCTGTCCAATGAGAAGTATTGCTTCTTATACATATATATATTATAGATAATCCATGAATTAAGATTTTATGTTCAGTAAGTGGCATACCATGGATAAAGATCAACATATATTTTATCCGTTTCTTTGCAATATGCATGACAAATAAAGGTATTGATTTTGTAATTGCTAAATAATGCCGATTAATATCAAAACCAATGAGTTTTTTATCCACTCCTAAAATAAAAATATACATCTTTAAAAGTACTTAATTATATCAATTAAAACGTTACCAGTAATTTCCGATTTTGTAACTTCTCTTGTACCCTTAAAATTAATCAACGAGAGGAATTATATTGGAAAATTCTCGTCCATCTTCTACTCGCTTTTATAGACTTATACGATTACAATGACTGCAAGAAACTGCTGTTGTATCAAAAGAAGAAAAAATATATATAAATCAACAAATATATATTTTGGAATCATTTGTATCGAATATGTAGAATAAAATTTGATAAATATTTAGTATTAGGGAGCCACCCCGATTTTCATAATTTTGAAATATGTTGTCAAGGTCATCATCTTGAGTAATGTTGTGAAGGTTTTAATAACTTTTTAATAAACAATGAGCGACGGCTAAAACTTTTTGAGTGTTATTTAGGGTGATGATCTTGACAATATATGTCAAGGTCACAACCGTATCTTGTTGCTCCGTTAAACGCAATATTTACCATTGATTATATTTTCTTTGTTAATAACTTTTTATAAGCAATGACCCCCAACTAAAACCTTCACAACATTACTCAAGGTGACGATCTTGACAACATATTTCAAAATTATGAAAATCGGAGGTGACTCCCTAATACTAAATATTTACCAAATTTGATTCTACATATTCGATACAAATGATTCCAAAATATATATTTGTTGATTTATATATATTTCTTCTTCTTTTGATACAACAGCAGTTTCTTGCAGTCATTGTAATCGTATAAGTCTACAAAAGCGAGTAGAAGATAGACGAGAATTTTTCAATATAATTCCTCTCGTTGTATCATTGATTAATTTTAAGGGTACAAGAGAAATTACAAAAATGCTCTCATCACTAATTCCTGATGTTATCCATGTTATCTGTTTATAGCGAGAATGACTGATACAATTAATGCAACTGATATAAATAAGTATTTTTATACTTTTATAAGTGCATTTTTATAATAAAAGAAAGAGCAAATAGTAGCTATGCACAGATTTTTTGTCGCAATTAATTACTCAAAAAATTTGCGCTTGGCTCTAGACTATTTGCCGTTTATATTTTATTTTGATATTGTATATTAAAGCTATTTATAGTTTTATATTTTAGTTTTTGGTATTTTTTTATTTTAGGAGTGGATTAAAAAACTCGTTATTCACTTCGACACAATATAGAAAACATTATCTAGCAATTAAAAACTTAATATCAACTCAATACTTTTACTTTTCATGTATATTGTAAAGAAACAAAAATATATGTTGATCTTTATCCATGACATTATATGCCATCTATTGTACATACATAAAATCTTAATTCATGGATCACCTATAATAAAAGAAACAATACTCACCATTGAACAGTTCTCAGAGGAAGCTCTCGAGGGTACATAAAAATATTAAGAGATAGAGAGGGAACATCACACAAGAAAAACATCTAGAATTAATACTAATGAAGATTTATTTAAACGATTGTTACTCACTTCTGACCCATTAATTTCTTCTCTTCAAAAATTTCTAAAAAAGTAAAGAGAAATTACTCCAGATGCAAAAAATCTTTATAAATAATGAAGAATCGAAAGAATATTGCAATGACAAAAATAATGAGAAAATATGATTAATTCAGAAAGAATTTAATCCGTTTTAATATTTTTTAATAAGGATTATTTTGTTTTTATTATTTAATTATGATTATTTAATTTATAATTTATGAAATGTTTTTTTTAATTTCTACATTATAAAATAAAATAAATAAACTTTAAAAAAGTAATAATATTGTTGATATATTTTTTATTATAAATGTTAATTGTTTTGAACTGCTCTTACACGTTTCAAAACCGCATTTTTCTAGTCAATACTTCTTGAAAGGGATTTATTAAAAATGTATGTAATTATTTAGTAATTAAATCAAGAAAAATTTGTACTCTCTGCACAACCCTTTATGTTCAAGAAAAGTTAATTTTCTATAAAACTTACGCATTATTATCGCGTTTGGCTCTTATTAGCCTGAGGAATTTCAATTGTAATTTTCACATTAAAAGCGAATTAGTTCTTTACTTTGTTTTTAAAAAATCAATTAATTCTCTCTGATTCATTCATTTAACTCAAAAAAGTTAATTCATGTTTTATAATGATTTATCACATTATACTTAGGGTCATACCGAAAGTAATAAGTAACAATTTTTTTATAAATTAAAAATTTTTATTATTCAAAAAATTGTTATTCAAGAAACAAGTATAATATCTGAATCACTATTTTTCTATGTAGTCCCCATTTCTTTCGACACATTTTTCCCATCCTTCTGACAGTTTAAAGATGCCTTTGCGGAAGAACTCTGTTCCAGCCGAAACTCGCAATCATCTCTTGAACTGCATTGTGCCCTCTTCCTAGCTTTCCCGCCGTTATTCAGGCTTCAGCGAGCATATAGAGATGCATGGATGGGTGCTAGCAGTGTCAGAAGATGAGTGAAACATTTTAAAGACGGGAACACAAGCATCCAAAATCAGCCTTGTAGTGGTCGCCCTCGAACTGTCTCCACTGAACATAACAAGGAAAGAGTTGATGCGATCATAAGGAATGACAGACGAGTAACGTCTGTCTTCAGACTACGTAGAAAAAAAGTTCAAAGTATGAGGATTCTGACGTTCTACTTGTTTTTTGAATAATAAAAACTTTAAATTTATAAAAAATTGTTGCTCATTACTTTCGGTATGACTCTCGTAGTATAAGCCAAGTGGTATCAAAATAAAAGTTCATGAAAGATCCCAACTTAATATTTATTTTAAGGTCAAACTGTTGATCTCGGCGATGGGTGGTGAAGTTTCTTTGAAGCTACCGTTCGCGCTGATGCACAGTAACACAGATCCGGATCTCGTAGGATTCCCGTCTCCTATCCGAGAATCGCCGAAACAATTAGCAAGGAACATAAACGAGATTACAGAGAGATCAAGCAAACAGGATAGCAATAATCACAGGAATAAGGAAAATAAGCTAGAGGCTATTAAAGAACAAGAGAAGGAGTCGAGAGTGACTGATGTGGACCTAATAGAACACTGTGAGGAAAGTGACAGCATCTGAGAGCGGGCGCAACGAGGCGATGCGATGTCGCGACCGTCTTTTAGGAAAAGCAGCGATACGAAGACCATGAAGAATACGAATGATAAGACATGCAGACTCAGCGTCACCATTCAGAGAGCTTGGTGTTGCTTCAGAAGAGCCTCTTAGTAAACGAAAGAGTCAAAATCTCAAAGTATTGTAGAGAATATGTAAGCGAGCAGAAAGAATATGGGACAATGAGTGACTCACAATCAGTGGCAAAGTGGCTGCCTATTGAGAGAGATCCTAGGATCGAGTCCCCGGTAGAGCCCCGATATATTTTCTCTGCTCAAGAAAGGCTTACAATATCAATGGGTGATGATATCTATTTACATCATCATTATAATTCCTTCTATTTTCTCGGGGGAAAATATATACCTTGTAAAAAAATTGCACAGATAGAAAAACGAATAATGCATATGCAAATTTTGTAAATTCTCACATTGATGGCTACAAAAATAAATGAAATGTGGATTTCATATGTTTTAAAGAAAATAAAAAGTGTGTAGATTCAAAAGTTATCAGATTAATCTTAGAAAACAGTAAATAACTTATTGCACTTTTCGTGAAAAAAAAAATTTACAGAAACACGATTATAATTAAATAATCGTAGTTTGTGAACTATCGAGTATCAAAAAGTTGTGCACCATGTATTGGTTTCGTATTATCGCGCAGATTATGATAAGATTTGATCGCTCTCGATAAAAGAGGAACATTTAAATGAATGTCATTAATTGTAATTAAGTGTGTGAAGTTGCAAATTATTAGAGTATCATATAGAAGTCATATTTAGAGTAACAAAAGATAAATTTTATTGCAAATATCTATTAATGATAATAATATTTTAAAATTTTTACTGCAAAAAGGAAAAATCTCCCAAGAGATATATTCCTATATATTTACATACACCACTAGATAATATTAATGTAATATATATGTAATATATTCTTATAATCTATATTAAAATTATTGCTAATTACGTATACAGCCCCGTGAATGTAAATTACTTTAAACTTTTTGTGTATCTTCCTACATCTAATATATGAAAGATCTTTTACTATCACCTTAATTTTATAATCAGATTCTACGTTCATTAATTTCAAAAACATAAAAAAATGAGCAAAACACACACGTGTTCATTCTTATATATAAAATATTATATGTATGATCTTATTTATAAAAATATTTATATAAAATAATACCAAATTAAAAACAACTATATTTTTTTCAAAAATAAGAATATATATTTTATATTATAATAATATATAGATTATATTCAATTATCACTAGATAGAAATTTTTAATATGTCTTTTAATAATTGTAAATTTAACTTTTTTCTTAAACTCCTGCTCTTACACTGCAGTCATATTATTTTATCAATTATGATGTCAGAAGAATTCATGTGAATTTTTTCCTTGTACTATATGTCAAAATAAATTAATTTTTTGCATATAATTATTTTTACAGACTAAACCATAAAATATATTAATAATTCTTTTTACTTCGTGAATTAATAACTATCAGTATTCTGAAATAATTATTATAGAATCTATTTTGATTGAAAATGTACGAAACATATATGTATATAGATTAAATTATACGTTTATTTACTAACAAATTGCATAAAAATAAAATTTTTTATATATTTTACTAATCAATATGCAAGAAAATAAATTTATTTTAATATATAAAATAGTTTACATTTTCACATCAAAATTCAATATCATTACAATGAGATATTATAATAATCAGAAATCGTAAGCAAGAATTGTAAAACAGTTGCTATTTTAATTTAATTGCAATCTTAATTAACATTAAATGTATTGGCAATTAAATAAATGATTTTAACAATTTAAATAAAATTTTTAAATATATGGAAATAAAATTTGTATTAACTAAAATTTAACTATCAAAATAATATTAACAAAATGCACATTATTTGATAGATTAATTGCCGATTAATTGAGTTGGTCAAAATAACTCTTAATAATTCATAATAATGTCCAATTATTATGTAGTAATTAAAATTTAACTTAAATGTAACTAAAAATTAAGACTTTGATCATTTATACATATACATCTATAATTTATACAAATTAACAAATATACATTATAAAAATTATAAATATATCTACACAAATTTTTACATTTTACATAAATTTTAAATATATCAAATTGATCACACATTAATATTTCATTCCGTGAAGATGGAACACCCCACATTATATTATATTTCCTTATTTTCAAGAAAGTATTGTATTGACTGACTAGTCTTACAAAAAATAACATTATTGTTTCTACTAAAAATCCATCACAATAATAATTATCAAAATAAGATGATAACATCTATAAAAATAATGTTTCCTCTTGCTTCTTCATTTACAATAAAAATATGTAAAGATATATAAAGATGTACAAATTGTATCTCCAAAATTGTAAATAATAAATTCATAAATATACTGATATAGTGAGTATTATAACATATAAAAGTCACATATAAACTATCTCTGCAATAGAATATGTATTATATATTCTCTCTAAAATATGAAAGCACATTGCAAATCATTAACAACAAAGATCTATGTCCTATAATTTAGGTGATGATTTTGGTAAGTAATGCTTTTACCTTCATATAAAATTAAAAATTTTAAATGTATCTTATTTTAATTTATAAGTGTTATTGTCAATGTATGGTAAAAGCACCTTAAAATCTCTTTAACCGAATTTCGATTAACTTAATTGGCAATTAATTCAACTGGTAGAATTGTTTCCAGTAAAATTTCTAACGACATACAAATATATAATCATACGATGAATAAATATATATATATATATAGCTATATCTATAAATCGTTCATAATCTTTCTTTCCTTGCATCAAATAACAAAAAATTAATAATTCTATTTATATCTATCAAAATAATATTAACAAAATGCACGTATTATTTGATAGATTAATCGTCAATAAAGATTATTGAATTTTTTATTTATTATTTTGGTTTATTATTATTTTAATATATTAATTAACAAGATAAAACTATGTGTATCACACAAACTTACCATGCCATTGTGCTCTTGCATTTCCTCTAACAATTTGCTTACTAGCTTTGTTAACATCGTCCTGCACATTGATCAAGATATATTTAAATCTTCCATGACCACCGATATCAACATCTAGTATTTTGTCCAATAAATGGGACATTGTAACAAATCGGTGTATATTTATCACACCTGTAACAAAATAGATATAATAATAAACACAAAATAAATATATCTATAATATAACCTAACAAATGAGCTATTTCTATTTATATCTATATATCATATTGTATTTATAATATATTTTTGCTACTATATCAACTAAATACAAAGATTAACATATCTCAAATATTTCTATTTCAATATACAATATAATATTATTCGTAATTACTATTAAATACCTTTCAAAGTAGCTTGCCGGTCGCGAACCACCACTAAGGGAGCGTTTCTACTACGCGCGTCACGCGTCGCGTCATGCCGCGCGTCACGAGTTAAACCAATCAAAACGTTCCATTTTATTATAGTCCAATAAAATGGAACGTTTTGATTGGTTTAACTCGTGACGCGCGGCATGACGCGACGCGTGACGCGCGTAGTGGAAACGCTCCCTAATCCAAATTTTAAAATCAGAGCCAGAGAGAAGCCTGAGAGCGGCCATGCCGGCGATTTTCGTGAGACGCTTTTACTAGGCCGTAGAGCAGCGCCATACATCCACTTTTAGGAATTGGAATCACTGATCCACATCCACTTTCAAAACTGTCGGTCATTTGGTTCATGTCCGTGCTAATATACATCCACTTTTCGATACTGTCGATCATTTAGTAGTTCATGTCCGTGCTACATCCATATATGTAATTGTGGATCAAAAATATATATATCGAAACTTCATGAAACTTCTGAACTTATTAATATGTTTTATTAAATGCGTGTAACGTTTTGGCATTCTAGTATATATAATACGATATAAATACAGCGATATAAATTATTACTAAAATATTTTTACGTATATCCGCATGTGCAATGAAATAAATTTTATCTTAAATCAATTTTTCTTAATAAGTCTTAATTGAATATAATGTAGAAAATATCTGCAATAAATTACTTTTTTCTTATTCTTAGAACAAAGGTATCAAGCATTTAAGCAATCATGCATTTTAATCAAATTATGATATAAATTTATAGCTTTTTATATTAATTTTTTTATATTAATTTATTTTTTACTTATTATTAATTAATTAATTTTTTATTTATAAATTCGATTGGATGCGTAGTTTTTTGAAAATAAACATGTAATAGGTGTGCTCCGCTTGACGTTATATTTTCGCTTCGAAGACTAATTGCAAGATTCTTCACCCTATCTAGTTAAAAATTATCCGATTTATGTCGTGTTTGATGTCGTTTTAATCGCCAAAATCTCATTAATCCATTAAGATTATTTTCAAGCTGTTTAAATGCAAAATAGAAGTTTTAGTTTTCATTTCAAAAAATGTTTACATTCGTGAATTGCTATGGATGGGGAGAGCCCAATGGGTGCGTTCAGCAAGCAAAACCGCTAGGTAGCAATCGAACGTGATTGGTTTCTACTTTCAGAACCAGCAAATTAGCGTTGATGTCAGCGGAAAATCTAATAATGTTGCCCAACTGTTGCGCTTGCTGAACGCACCCATTGTAAGAGACTTCGGAACTCTTTGATGATAGGTCATCTCGCTCGCTCTCTACTCGCGGTCTCGCTCTCGCTCTTACACTCGACGAGTCGCGCTAGACAGCTCGGAAAGATAAGCTGATCCGAGAATCGAAACACATTCGTAAACATGTAAACATTTTATGAAATAAAAACTAAAATTTTTATTTTGCATTTAATCGGCTTGAAAATAATCTTATTGGATTAATAAAATTTTTGCGATTAAAATGACATCAAACACGACATAAATCGGGTAATTTTTAACTAGATAGGTAATCAAAATTTTAATTACCTAACTAGTTAAAAATTACCCGATTTATGTCGTGTTTGATGTCATTTTAATCGCAAAAATCTCATTAATCCATTAAGATTATTTTCAAGCCGATTAAATGCAAAATAGAAGTTTTAGTTTTCTCTCGATTCTCGGATCAGCTTATCTTTCCGAGCTGTCTAGCGCGACTCGTCGAGTGTAAGAGCGAGAGCGAGATCGCGAGTAGAGAGCGAGCGAGATGACTTATCATCAAAGAGTTCCGAAGTCTTTTACAAGGGGCTCTCCCCATCTATAGCAATTCACGAATGTAAACATTTTTTGAAATGAAAACTAAAACTTCTATTTTGCATTTAAACAGCTTGAAAATAATCTTCATGGATTAATGAGATTTTGGCGATTAAAACGACATCAAACACGACATAAATCGGATAATTTTTAACTAGATAGGGTGAAGAATCTTGCAATTAGTCTTCGAAGCGAAAATATAACGTTAAGCGGAGCGCACCATTATATGTTTATTTTTAAAAGACTTCGCATCCAATCGAATTTATAAATAAAAAATTAATTAAATTAATAATAAGTAAAAAATAAATTAATATAAAAAATTAATATAAAAAGCTATAAATTTAAATCATAATTTGATTAAAATGCATGATTGCTTAAATGCTTGATACCTTTGTTCTAAGAATAAGAAAAAAGTAATTTATTGCAGATATTTTCTACATTATATTCAATTAAGGCTTATTAAGAAAAATTGATTTCAGAAAAAATTTATTTCATTGCACATGCGGATATACGTAAAAATATTTTAGTAATAATTTATATCGCTGTATTTATATCGTATTATATACTAGAATGCCAAAACGTTACACGCATTTAATAAAACATATTAATAAGTTCATGAAGTTTCGATATATATATTTTTGATCCACAATTATATATATGGATGTAGCACGGACATGAACCACTAAATGATCGACAGTATCGAAAAGTGGATGTATATTAGCACGGACATGAACCAAATGACCGACAGTTTTGAAAGTGGATGTGGATCAGTGATTCCAATTCCTAAAAGTGGAT